>CM033108.1:8625987-8672533 GCA_019321725.1 Paulownia fortunei
AAAAGTTGGAAGATAGTTATTATAGGTGTTTATAGGTATCATTGCTGAAAACCTTCACGAAACTATAACTTGTCTTCTATGGGCCACCTAGGGGTTTAAAAGTTTGTTACATATGCTAAATGCAATCGTGATTTCCTACGAAAGTGGATTAGTTTATGTTTGTTTTAAGCATGCTCGAGGATAAGCAAGGGTTAAGTGTGGGGGAATTTGATAAGTGTACATTTTGACATATTTTTGTATTAAATCATTTATACTTCTCTTGCTTTATTCTTGTTAATATTATTATTTTATTAATGTTTTGTGTTAGGGAATAAATGGAAGCATGTTTCCAGACTTGTACAGTTTTTATAATTTGAGCATAATTTCATGATCAAAAGCCCTATGGACCTGAAACTTATTTTATTTGAAAGCCAAGAGATATTATGTTAGAGGCTCAGCCCAATTCAATCTTGATAAAAGCAGAAAATTCATCCAAATAGTTGCAAAAAATGAATCACCAAAATTTGAATCAGAGTTCGGCCCAGTATTAACTTATTTTACCAATTCGGTTATATATCTTGAGCCCAAATTTATTTTGGACTGAAATTCGGATATGTTATACCCAAGAGGTAAATAAACAAGTTTACTGAAGATAAGATGGTGTGAAAATGTGTCAAAATAGTAAAACTATAGGCTGCAATTTGCTGTTGATGTTAAAAAGTCTCTTGGACATAACTCGATAATTTGACCATATCTCCTTCATCCGACCGCCAAATTTGACAAAAGATATATGAAAATATATCAGTGCTTAAATATATATAATTTTGATTCTTCATGTATTTTTAAAGTCTGGCTGTATCTGACCAAAAAATATAATTCAATTCAGTAGGTGAGAAATTTGTGTAACAACTTACCAACTCTTAGCAACTAGCATACCACTTGATTAAACCCTCTATTATTTATTTGGCCTCTAGCTCACTCTAACTACTATAACTAGGCCATGTATTAAGCTTGTAAGAGAAGAGGGGTAGAGGGTTTCTTTAGGCTAAGTTATCTAGTTTGTATGTTTTCTACTATTGTAAGTTTTCTAATACTAATAGAAATGCATTCTCTAATTTCTTTTATATTTTTAGTCTTTGTTACTTTTATTATATCTTTCTAAATTTTATTTTGTTGAGGAAAAAGGGTGAATCTCTTGATGGAGGAAGAGAAATAGTTATAAAAGTAGAAATTGTTTAAGTATGTTGTATTATTATTTTTATTTTTTATCTAAACCCTATTTATTTTGTGGTGATTCTTGATTTATGTATCTTCAATGGCACAACAAATATTTGAGTTCATTTAGCTTATTGTACGGTTTTACCCCACCGATTGCTAATGTGAAACCTTGATTTGTTGTTGACGAAGGTATGCATAAATGCTTGATCCCATAAATAAGTGTTGGCGTTAAGAGATAATTTGCAATAGTAAGAGAATATCATGATTACCTTATTGTATGAGTTATTTGATAATATCTTTTCATTGAAACCTTCATTATGTATAAATTTCAAATTGTGCCAATTAAAAGAAGTAAAAAGAATAAATAACCATTTCTCTATCCAAAACTCAAGAGTGGATCCCTAATTCTCATTACTTTTATTATTTCGGTTTTTCTTTGTTCATATATTTTGATTCACATAAACTCCATCTTTTTAGAAATATAAACTTGAATTCTTCAAACAACTTCCCTGTGGATCGACTTCGAACTCACGAGAAATTTATTACTTACTACAACCTACACTTGAGTTTTTGTAACCTTAAAGTTGTAGCAGCCACTTCTACACCATCAGGGGTAGAAAACTTCAACTCCACGTGACTAGTGGAAGCTACAACTCGAAAGGAGTTGATGTTCTGTCTTTCTTGTTTCATGCTCCGCTGCCCTTTGATAAAACAAATTTCAAACTTTGAAACTTTTTTCAATCATACACAAATATTTGATTTTAAAAATAAAATGATCAGAGACCAAATTTTAATTTAAGACCATTTTCAATAATATAAATAAAATATTGACTAAATTTTTATATGAGAATTACTTTTTGAAAATTAAAGTTTTTAAAATAAATATCTAAAACAGAAGTGAGATCAAATATTAAATCCTTCTGTTCATTTTTATCGCTAATCTGTTCTTTTCAAGTGGACTTGCAACATACAGAGCAGAATTGATGTAAATTAAACCTCGTTTGCAAGCTAACTCCTAGCTTGTTATGTTTCATGGGTTTTTACATGATTCTTTACTTTAAATTCCTTCTTTACAGTTATTCATTTTAAATAACTAAAGATAATATACTAATTTATATATGAGAAAACAATGCATACTAATAAAAATATTTATTCTTGAAATATTTAAAATTTTAAATTATGTTAAAAATCAAAATTAAAGTGTAAATATTTACTGAAATAAAGAGTATAAATTAAATTTTATATATTTAAATTGAATACATTGTTTTAATTCATTAAGTGGGGGTCATCTTTTAACTTGGCTGAAAAAGAATATTTATTACTATATATCTATGAGAAAATAATGCATATGAAAATAACTCTTTTTAAGTTTTTTTTTAAAGTAAGCAATTCTATTGTATTAATAAAGGTGGCCGTTGTGATTAAACTTAGGTCTTTCATTTCATTTGAAAATTATGCATATATAAAATTGTGAGGTTTTATAATTATATATTCCTACAGCTGTAATTTCACTAATATTTCTTCATCTGAATGGAAATGGGAAAAAAAAAGTGGAAATAGAAAACATATTTTTTTTTTCAAAGTCCAGTCTTTATGAAAATTTCGACAAGAAAACTTTCCCAAAAACAAATAAAATTATAAAAAGAACAAAATGAGTAAGGCATGAGTGAAATTATCATTGATTACAAGAGTTAGACCAAATTAAGAAATTGTGTAGAATCATAAAAAAGTGTCTGGAATTTAAGTATTGGCAAAAATATTATACAAAAGAAGACTTTCTTTGTTCTTAGGTGGGTTTTTCTTATTTGCCCTTGTTAGAAAATACACGACAATATGAACCACATATTCATATATCTTCTGTTTCATCGATTTTGTTTGGATTCTCCTTTTCTTTTGAAAAAAAAGAAGTAGAAGTACCGTTTTTGATGGATCCCTCTTGTTCCTATTTAGACCCCTTTATTTCGAAAGTTATTTCTAGTTCTACATCTTTTTCTTCCTCACTTTCCACCCTTCCTTCTGTTTTTTAGGTTTCTTTAAGTTTTTCAGTAAAAATGGTGAAGGTATTTTGCCTAAATAGTTAATAAATAAGAGAATACTAAAGATCCGAGTTATAGAAATTTTTAATTATGATATAAGGTACTTATTAGATCGAATGTACTTATTTGATCTAATAGAATAATTTTACCGTATCCAGACTAATACCAATCCAAGCCATTTCATAAATAAAATGTAACCAATTAACCAACCGACAAAGCTACTTGTCACAAATAACTCATCTACAAGCCTCATCTACAAGCCCCATTTGAATCGAACCACGAACAAGTCTTGAAGGTTCCATAATCGAATCAACCAAACATATCTTTCTCTTTGGTGGTGAATAACTACTAGAGTTATTCACTCAATTACATACTCAAATTTTTGTTTATGGTGATTCTCCAAGGAAGACGTAGAAAGAAAAACATAAAGAGTTTTTTTGGGAGAATACATTCACTCACACACTCTTTTTTGGGTAGGGATTTGATATATATATATATATATATATAAGAGATATATATTCATACACAAAGAAAAATCCTAGCCGAACAAGAAAACTCAATCCCACTCAAATTGTGTAGTTAACATCCAAAACAAATATGAATGCCAATTGGGTCAAGGATCCTAAATCTCATATAATTTCCAACATCTTCCACTCATACATATTTGACTCGATCTTCTCGAATCTCATCATTGTAAAATTTCTCAGTCTAATGTCATTTCCTTCATATAGAAAATGAGGTATGAGACCAAGCAAGAAAGCATAGGTGAGGAGAGTTATATTAAGTCATCACCAAACTAACGAAACTCTACAACTCCATAGCTCACTGTGTACCTTAAACCAAGTGATCGTATCTAATCAAGCATCTCTAAATCCTTCAATAAAATAAGTATAACATGCTTGACTCACTCAAATATGTATCTATATTTATGACTAGTCAAACACAATTCGACATAGTCGCTCAGGCTATGAACCATATAATATAAATGCGTTACTAACTTAGTTCTTCCTCAACCTCATGCCAATCAGATTGGTCTTGAGAACTTTTCTAGATATACTCCGACAGACCGAATCATACTTGGCCATTAGATACATAAAGTAGCATCATCAATCTTACATTTCATGACATGGTTCAGATTCCTAAAGGGTACCAAAAATAATATAAGCTCACACAGTAACAAAGCTAGGACTCATTCAATCACTTTTCTTAGGTGGTTGTCTCAAAGCACATGTATTATGAATACATGCTATGATGGAGCTCCCATTCAATATGGGCATGTCATGCTCTAAACATCATATGAACCTAAGTCCAGTCACTCTCCTAAGCGCTTAACCTACACACCACCAGAAGTCACTCTCCAAAATGCCTTCCAGCAGTTCGCATGTTTAGCTACAAATAGGTTTATTCTGAAGTTTGGACATGCTTCATAAGCTTCATAATCGATCAACTCAAATCTCATCTTAACCTCCAAGCTAAGGCGACTCTTAGTTATGCATATTAACCTTCCTCGCTCCTCCAAGCATAAAGGCGATTATTCTCAAACCTCAGTTATGCGACACGATCTTTAAGTCTCATCCTATTTGCTATCACAATGCTAGGGCAATTACCCATGTGAGAGGATCAATCAGAGTCTGGTGACAACTTACAAATCCAATACCAAACAAGAATACAAATATATCTCATTAATCACAATATGTTCTCACCGACCACAAAAATTAAATTCTATATAATCTTATACTACTCACATGCCTTTGGAGCATATCTCCTTATAAAGGCAAGGGATAAGCGATAACACCGATCATAGAAATATGCTTGAGAATAATTTAATTATGAACAATACTCTCTTAAGTGAAACAATAACTAATATAAGTATGTTTGGTCCTCCAGCAATGTTCGATGCCCAAAGCACATACAAAAGAGGCTTTATTACCATAAAGACAACAACAACCTCACAAAAGCATGCACAATGTTTATCCTTTCAAGGTAGCCCATATATAGTGAGACTAAATTCCCTTATTTATCTTGACATATACATAGTGTCTTACTCGACCATCGTAAGTCTACTATAGTGATAGCTCAATGAAATTAATAGCACCACTATTTGGAAGATATATTTCAAGTTACAAATAAAGCTTCTCGATCAGCTATCTTTGCACTGTTTCCCCACTTTTTGAATTCATTAGGCGATCCACATAGATCTCCTCGTCTACTCTTCCGTCATATATATGAACCTCAATCGTCCAGGAAAAACCTAGACAAAAGTGGCAATAACTAATAGCATATTAGCAAATTCAGGTAATCTCGCCATTTATGGAGAACATCTCAAAAAATTATGCTATTCTGGTAGGCGTAAACATTTCACTCTTGGTCGAGCTATACACATGTCAATCAACCCATCTACTTTACACTTGACCTCTAGAAACCACTTATTTCTGACAGTCTTGTACCTAGACGAAAGATCAACCATGTCTTAGACTTTGTTTTTAGTCATTAAGCTCATATTTTCCTTCGTAGCAGCCATTCCTTTAAAGCATCAAGTGGAGTCAAAAGTCTATGTTGACTCATCAATATCTACAAGAGTAGTCATGAAGGATACCCACTCAATCTCACATAAACGATGGGGAACAACTCATGATCATTCCTTATTTCTTGTAGAATATGAGAGTATTTTTCTAGTGAGACACTCCTACTAACTTAGGGTCGCTCCCACTATCCCAACGATTGGTGGATGAGTTTAAAATACATCATCTTCTCTAGAAAAATGAGCCCACCTAAAGGATCTTTCAACTCGTATAGTTTAAGATTTCTTTTGACCTCAGATATGCTCCTATTATTTTTCTATTAAGGTGTTCATTACTCTTGAGAATACACATTCTTGAACTTGTGTGGGCACAACCCACTAATTTGGTCTTGTTGCCATGTTAAAAGTCATACAAGATTGGAGAATTCACTTGTAGGCACACTTTTATAATGTAGGTTGTAGTTAAGATTGCATCGTTCTAATTGAAATACAAATTAATTTGCACCATCATAAATCTAGTCATTTTAAGGTGTTTGGTTCATCCTTCTTCATAAGCTCATTTAGTTGTGAAATGTTTAGGATCATCATTAAATTACAACTATATTTTCCTCATACATGTGTCCAAACTATTTAGACATGTTTCTCGCTACCTATTAAGTACATTGAAGCTCAATTTTCATACTCCATGTGGTTCTTTACCTTTGTCAAGAATCGCTCAAAATAATTTAGCACTTCTGATTGCTAAGAGTGGAAATGTACTAACTTATAGCGCTAATAGAGAAATAGAAAAATAGAATGCACCATTCAGTGCCTCACACTTGTAATTATGCACTTGTTTTAGTGGACTAGCTCTAGAGGATGAGTAGTCTCTTTTGTTCTTCCAATAGGCTTTTTCCGCTAGAAAAATTTATGAAGATGGAAGTTGATCTTAGAAAGTTAGTCAATAAAGCCTCCTCCAGCTAATACAGTCATCCTCCTAACCTCACATGCCATGATAAATTTTTTTAAAAAAATAATATCCATGGAAGAAATATAAGAAGTACTATCTTAAGCCAATCGCATCTCAAAGAAAAGTGACCTATATTGTAAAGGTCTCTCACATGAAAGAATGACAAATTAAATTACTCAACTAATATCTTACAAGTGCATCAAGTTCAAATTGGACTATATCAATTTTAGTGTCTTTTGCACATCTCCAAAGGAGTAGCTCACACCAATTGTTGAACTTGAAAAATAGCTCATGCCCTTTGTTGAGCTTGAGGTGGCACTTTGTACTCATAATGCCTCCTCTTATGTGCCATTTAAACAAACATGCCTGCACAACACTCGATAATAGTCTGTTCAATCTCCAATCTCATGCAATGTTACACCAACTTCTACTATCCATCAAAGGAGATAATTGAGAACATTAATAAATGAGAGAGCTTTAAGTAGTTAAATTTCATTTCAACAATTTCAAGTGAAGTGACTAATCTCATCATTGCACTTGATATTTGTTGGCTCTTAGTTGCCTCTATTATTAAGGTGGCATATCTTGTTACTTGATTGGATCAATTTATGGTTCTAGTTTTAATTTTTGCTCTCGTCAAGCTATACTTTTCTTGTTCCAACATTCACCTTAGTTGGTTCGTGTTGGTAGTAGGAGCGACAAGTACAACTACTAGTGCATTTGTCAACTCTCAACAAATAGTCTCAAATTAGGCAATTATTGTCAAAAATATATTACTAGATAAGTAAGCTCAAATATGATTTTAGGACAATTAATTTTTTTTAATTATGCACAAGCTCATATGAAAAATTAGAACTCAAACTCTTTTATTAAACCTCGTACCAGTGTCTAAGTCACGGTAATATTGAGCAACTTAAAATCTTATATTTATAGCTTAAATAAATTAAAGTGCAAATTTTACTCATAATCCACTAGCATATTGTCTGCGTCCCTGTCCATTTTTATGCTCAATTGACTTAAATATAAAATTTGGTCTAAGACTTCCAAATTAATTGGGCAAAAATATAAGTACCGGTCTAATATTTTTTTCTAGATCTAAATAAATACTTTATTACTCCGTTATATTCCACAAAATAAAAAAATTCTTATCTTCCACTGAGTAAAGGCATAATAAAAATTTACTGATTATGAATAAAATACCAATTTGTCCACTTATATTATGTATGCAATTAGGCAATATGAATAACAAAGCTTAGCCCCATATGGGCCACATGGATATTTGGTGCATTATGTTGAAATAATTTAACCCAATGATAGTAAAACAAAAAATATCCCCGTAAATTGATGGTACATGGCCTCCCAAAAATGACCCAAGAGATACAGAATTATCACTATCGCCACAAATTTCTCCCACAAAAATATGCAATAATATAAAGAAATCAACACTCAATTTACATGGATACCCGAATGTCAATGTCCATTTATTCACAATATATAATAACTCATATCGCATCAACTCAATTTAAATTGCATCACAAAATAACCACATAAAAATATTTTTGCATGCATCCTAATGAGCAAAAGTATTTTTGCGTGCACCCTACGCGCAAAAGTAGTTTTGCATGCACGCTAATGCACAAAAAATATTTGGGTATGACAAGTTTTGACTCATAAAAATATTTATGCATGCACCGTAAATTGCAAATTAATAATTTTTCATGCACCATAATGCGCAAAAAATATTTTTGCATGTACCATAATGCGCAAAAAATATTTTAATCATTTTTTCTTGGAATTACCAATAAATTCTAAATCATATTTTCTAAAGGGCCAAAAATATTATAACTCAAATTAAAAACTCAAAAAAAGAATCATCTTGACTGAGAAATAAATTATTCTGCATACTTGGCATTTTCTTTTAGTTTTTTAGAATTTTTCAAAAAACATAAACGTGCCCTTAATTGCCGCAACATGCTACCCTCATGAGTCGCTGGCTCATCTCAAGTCACTGGCTGAGCCAATTTGAGACGAGCCATTAATTTTTTTTAATTTCTAGAATTTTCAGAAAATCATGCCAAACACAGCTAGCTAGGCGCCACCTGTGCATCGCTCACAGTCGGCCACATCAGCATTCCGGCGCCAATGACTTTTCCTGCGATGTTTTTGTAGTGAATTTTATATTTTGATCACAATTTTAAAAATTCATATCTCATTCTTTTAAGTTCATTTTTGAAAAATTATATATCATTTCTAAGCTCTTTTAATGCTCTACAACATAACATAAAAATTTTGCAACAAAAAAGCAAAAACAGGCAAAAAATATTTTGAGCCAATCGAAACGGGTCTCAAACTTTAAATCAAAATTTCTCTCAAATTGTTCATCCGTTTTTCATCAGATTTTAACCACACATTAAGATCTATGAACGGTAAAAATTTTAGGCAAATTTTTTATATTTTTCTAAAAAATATTTTTTTTAAAGCATAAAATCATATTCATGAATTCAATGATTCAAAATGGAGAGAATGAGCACTAATGACTTTGATACCACTGTAATCAAATACACAACAATATGAATTATATATTTATATATATGAGTGGATCGGATATTACCATACGCAGTTGTTGATCCATGTATGACGGATCAAGCTTGTCTACATTTAAATCGAACCACGAACATGTATTGATATGTTCTATACTCAAACCACAAACATATTTTTATCTGTGGTGGTGAATAACTACTAGAGTTATTCACTCAATTACATACTTCAAATCATTGGAATCTATAATAATGCTTTAAGAAAGACGTAGAAATAAATAGATAGAGAGAAAAATAGAGTCTTTTTGGGAGAATAGGTTCACTCACACACTCCTTTTTTGGATTGAGATTTGATATGTATAAGAAATACATATTCGTACACAAGGAAAATTCCTAATTTACCTAAAAAACTCAATCTCACCCAAATTATGGAGTTAATATCTAACTCAAATATGAATACCAAATGGATCAAGGATACTAAACTCAATCCAATTTCCAAGAGCCCTAAGCAAAAAATTTACATCAAATTCTTTTGAATTATTTAAGAAAACCACAAAAATTAGAAAAAAAAAAAAAGAAATGATGCTCTAACCGTTTTAAATTAAAGTAGTAACTCCTACAATCGATATCTATATATTATAAAACAAAAATATTGAGGGCATCTAAGTAAATACTATGTGTGCATATATAGCCTCATTAATGAGCACAATTTTGACACACACACACACACACACACACATATTTATATATTCTTTGATTTAGATAAATATATGGTTATCCACCTTATCCAAAAGAGTTTAAGTTTTTTTTTTAAAATAAATTTGTTAATATCTTAATTTACATTTAAATCTATTTTATATCTAACATAGTTTTTTTATTTATTAGACATAATAATCACTTTAATTTTTAAAACTTTGAGTTATGTATCAGTAATTGATTCTTATATTTTAGTGAAAAAACATAATTCACTGGAAAACTATTGTGATGAAGAATGTAGCATCGCATATGACTATTTACTGAAAAACATAATTTATCTTTTTGTTTTGACTACAAAACATAATTAATAGATAATACTAGCTTGTCTCCAAAAGAACAATGTTTGCCCTTTGATAGGGTGTGTTTTTTCCCTTTTTTTTTAGTTAAAATGTAGGGGCACAAGCATAGTAACGTTTTTGGTGTAATCATAAAAGTCTCTTAGCATTGTGAAATGCTCGAATTATGTCCAAATTAAGCCACAGTTATTGTCTTATCATTCAAATATAACCAAACGCATTACTAATCAAGTTTGTTTAAACTTTAATCAAGATTTTAAAATTATTATTTATTGCATCAAATTTGGATGATCTCTAATCGAGTCGAATACAATCTGAACTCAAGTAGTTCAGTATTTATACACATATTTTATTATTTTCTCACGACTCAAGTCGAATTCAAGCCGAACTTAATATTATAGAATGAAAAAATATGTTTAAGTTTGACTTATTATATTTCACGAACTGAACATCTCGATTCCAGCACCAAGTAGTTTGGTTTTATTTTTCAGTCCTAACCATCAACGCAACTCCAGCAAGATGCCACTATAGCCTCTCGACCCTCGACGACTGGTTCATGAACTACTATTACCTGTAAATTTGTACCAATAACGTTCTTGTGAAAAGTAATAGCCAAACTAAATGTGCTAAAACCTTTGACAATGCTACTTTAAAGGAACTATGTCAAAAAATTAGACCAAATGCTGTTGGGAATTGGATTTTAGAGGAATTAGGGTTGTAATTAAATGGCATGTCCTTTCGTAAGAAATGATTTCATGAGAAAAATGAGAAAAAGTAATTTTTTGGAAATGACAATAATTTTGGATATGTATTTGAATGGTTTTTTTTTTAGTACTGTGATTATAAATTATCACAATTAATGTATATGCCTTTTTTGTGATTATGTAATTGGATGTGTAGTTGTTTTATGAATATATGTGTGTTTTTGTGTTTTTGTACATTTACTTATCTATACTATATTATAAAAGCGTGAATGTTGCTTCCAATTCTTGATCTGATTAAAATACCCTTTTAATGTAATTTTGGAATAAATAATATTTATTTGTTTAATTAGCCAATGAGATTATATGATAATTACAAGAAGATAACATCAAGAGTCTATGGTAAACTCTATTTTCATTTGTTTTATTGATTTCTTAGGGATTCCAATTTATCGATCAAAATTTCACAAAAATGATTCTGCTTTTGTTTAATATAAACTACTTTACCTTTGTTTTCTCTTTTATCCATTTATGTGTTCATATTTTGATTTAATGATTTTATTAAATGAGTTTTAAGAAATAAAAAAAATTAAATAGTTCAAAATTAAATGACAAAATCTATTTGTATTTTGAATTTACTATGTTTAGTTTCGTAAGTTTAAAATAAAAAAAAGTATAAAATTAATTATTAAATAAAATAAGATATATCTATATCTATATCCATCTATTTATTACTATTATAAAAGTGTGAATGTTTCTTCCAATTTTTGATCTGACTAAAATACCTATTTTGGAATAAATAATACTTGTTTGTTTAAGTTTCTTCCCATTTTTTATATGAAAAATACTCTTTTAATATAATTTTAGAATAAATAATGCTTATTTGTTTGATTAGTCAATGAGGTTATAGGATAATTACAAGAAGAGAACACAAAGAGTTTAAGACAAACTCTATTTTCATTTGTTTGATTGATTTCTTGAGGATTCCAACTTATCGATAAAAAATTCACAAAATGGTAATGCTTTTGTTCAATATAAACTACTTTACCTTTGTTTTCTCGTTTACCCATTCATGTGTTCATATTTCGATTCAATAATTTTGTTAAATGAATTTTAAAAAATAAAAAAATTAATTAGTTCAAAATTAAATACAAAATTTATTTGTATTTTGAATTTATTATTTTTAGTTTGGTAAGTTAAAAATAATAAAAAAGTATAAAATTAAATATAAATAAGATATACAAATTATTGGTAATTTTTTTAAAAATAAAATTCGATATTCAATATGGTTCGATAATCAAAATAGAAAATCAAAATCAAGTCGAATATCAAATTTTTTTATGAAAATAAATATCAAATATCAAATTGCATTTTTTTGCTCGACTTTGATACATACTGATTTTTTAGTTTTGATTAATTTTTTATGAAAAGTAAAAATCAAATACCAAATCGAACTTTTTTGTTCGATTTTGGTACATACTGAATTTTTAGTTTCGGTTGATTTCATCGGTTATCGAAATGTGGTCACCCCTATAAAAAAGTCACAATGACTTATAGAAAAAAGATATAGCACACTAGATTTAATAAGAAAATTATTTTAATATGAAAAATATATTTGAATAAACTAAATATACTTCGCAATATCTAATCTAATTAGATTCATTAAAATTAATGTAGAAATAATTTTAATTTTTTATATCAATTTAAAGGCATATTCCACTATCGTATTCATAATTTTAGTTATTCCACTTTCTGAAAAAATATAATAGAACAAGACCTACATAGTAAAGTACATTCATAACTAAAATTGGATATTTTTCGAACCATAAAACTAAATTTGTAAGATCTCCCTAAACTATGAAAAGTGTATTTTCTTGTGTATGGGAGATACAAAAATTATTACATCAATGGATGAAATATTGAATTTCTTTAACATTTGTTTCTCAATTCACCCACATCTGAATTATTTATCATCTTTACCAATTTGCTAATTTCTTCTAAAAACATGTGTTGAAAATCATATTTATAAATATTTTATCTTTTATTTTCTTTTTTGTCTATTTATCTGTTCATATTTTGATTCAATGATTTTTTTAAATGAATTTTTAAGAAAAAAAATTGTATTTTGAATTTATTATTTTTAATTTGGTAAGTTAAAACTAAGAAAAATGTATAAAATTAATTAATAAATATAAATCAAGATTTAAAAGTTATTTATAAAATTTGTAAAAAGAAAATAAATTACATTAAGTAGAAAACAATTTTTTACTATATTTACTGTGTATTTTTTTTATTCTTTTATATATTTTTCTATTGAATAAATTATAGAATTAGTAAATAATTTGTTGTGTATTTTTTTGATCCTTTTACATATTTTTCTATTGAACAAATTATAGAATTAGAAAATAATTGGAGCATTTTTAAAAGTATAAGGGCTAAAATGAAATTAACCCAAAAAATTTTAGGGTAATTTAATAGAGAAAATATTATATACATATATATTTTTACAATATTGCAAAGATATATATAACATATTTCCAGCTCAAATTTCTTCTTGATTTTTATGTTTTGAAAAAATCTAATTGTATTTTGAATTTATTAGTTTGGTAAGTTAAAAATAAGAAAAAAATATAAAATAAAATATAAAAGTTATTTATAAAATTTGTAAAAATAAGATTTGATATGCGATGTAGTTTGATAAACTGGAATAAAAAATCAAATTCAAATCGTATATTGAATTTTATGAAAAAAAAAATTAAATATCAAATCAATTTTTTTTGTTCGACTTTGGTGTATATCAAATTTTTAGTTTTGATTTGCCAAATTTCTTTAATCTTAAAGGAATAAGTGTCGCTTATAAAGTATAAGCTGAAAAAGAGTCTCTTGCTTTGTTACAATATAAATTGCAAGCCTGTTTTTTATTTAATACCTTAATTTATATTCTTTTGAAATACCTATTTTTTTCATGTTAATTTCAATTATCTTCTTTTTCTTGAGTTTATATATATTTTTAATTAATAAAATTACAAAAATAAAATTATAAGTATCATCATTTGTATATACTAGTTGCATGATTTTGAAGTTATTGATGTTCATGAATATATTAAATTTGGAAAATAAAATGCCATCAACCATTAAGCATGATTTTATGTTTGCTTGTAGAGGACATAATTCTGCTAGCTCTACATGCACTTTTATTTTCAAATATCTGTCTGAGTTGTCTGAAATATTTCTCAAGTCACCCACATCTGAATTTTTTATCAACTTTACCAATTTGCTAATTTTTTCTGAAAACATGTGTTACAAATCATATTTATAAATATTTTATCTTTTGTTTTCTCTTTTGTTCATTTATGTGTTTATATTTTGATTCAATGATTTTGTTAAATGAAGTTTTTAAAAAATAAAAAATTAAATATTTCAAAATTGAATAGAAAAATTGTTTTTGAATTTATTATTTTTAGTTTGCTAAGTTAAAAATAAGAAAAATGTATAAAATTAATTATTTATTCTAAAATAAGATATAAAAGTTATTTATAAAATTTGTAAAAGAAAATAAATTACATTAAGTAGAAAATTATTTTGCACTACATTTACTGTATATTTTTTATCCTTTTACATATTTTTCTATTGAACAAATTATAAAATTAGTAAATAA
This sequence comes from Paulownia fortunei, assembly GCA_019321725.1. NCBI lineage: Eukaryota > Viridiplantae > Streptophyta > Magnoliopsida > Lamiales > Paulowniaceae > Paulownia > Paulownia fortunei. Next base: position 8,640,639 of record CM033108.1, read on the forward strand.
TTGGAGCATTTTTTAAGAGTATAAAAGGTAATCTAGTAGAGATAAAATATTATATATGTATATATTATTACAGTATTGCAAAGATATATATAACATATTTTCAACTCAAATTTCTTCTTGATTTTAATTTCCCAACAAAATCTAATTGTATTTTGAATTCATTATTTTAGTTTGGTAAGTTAAAAATATGAAAAAAAGTATGAAATTAATTAATAAATATAAAATATAAAAAATATTTATAAAATTTTCAAAAATAGATTTGATATTTGGTACAATTCAAAAAATTAGAATAAAAAATTAAAATCAAACCGAATACAAATTTTATGAAAATAAAAATTAAATATCAAATCAAATTTCTTTGTTTGACATTGGTATATACCGAATTTTTTGTTTGGTTTGCCAAATATTTTTAATCTCTAAGGAACAAGTGTCGTCTATAAAATATTAGCTGAAAGACAAGTCTTTTGCTTTGTTGCAATGTAAATTGCAATTTTTTTTTTGTAATACCTCAATTTATATTCTTTTAAAATACTTAATTTTTTTATTTTAATTTCAATTATCTTCTTTTTCTTGAGTTTAGATATAATTTTAATTAATAAATTTACAAAAATATAAAATTATAAAAATTATAAGTACCATCATTTGTATACATTTTTTGAAGTTATTGATGTTCATCAATATGCCAAATTTGAAAAATGAAATGCAATCAATCATTAAACAAGATTTTTTGTTTGCTTGTTGGAAGACACAATACCTAGCTGTACATGCACTTTTATTTTCTCATATCTAGCCGAGGTGTCTGAAATTTTACCATTAAGTCTACAAGGGTGTATATTGTGCACCAACAGATGCGATAGTTCTTACAAATGCATACTTTGAGGCAAGATTTTAAAAGAGAATTAAAAACCTCAGTTGAACTACAAGCTGTCAAAATTTTGAAAAGTTTGAATTTTTTCGGGGAGAGTATGGAAAAAAATATTAGTTCATATGATCTTCCAAACATTACTATTGATATAGATTAACATGAAGATTATAAAGTAGAGCTAAAGTTGAATACTAAATAACATAAAACTTTTTTATTATCTTAAATTGCATACAAAAGAGAAAGATTTTTTTATTGATGGGTCAGATGGAACACAAAAAAGATTTTGTACCATGCATAGTTTGCTCATCTTAAATCCAAAAGTAATCTAATAGCGCTTGCAATTGCGACATCTGGAATTACTGCCACAATAATGCCAGTGGGTAGAACAAAACCATCTCTTTTCAAAATACCAATAAATGCAAATGAATCAAGTGAATACACTATGTCCAAAAACAGTAGGGTTGTAGAGCTATTCTATAAAACACAATTATTTTCATGTGATGAAGTACCAATGATGAAACAATAGGCTATCAAGAATGTTGAAATATTATTAAAAGACATAATGGGAAATAATGAGAATTTTGGTGAAAAAATGATAGTTTTTTTGTGAAAATTTTAGACAAGTATTATCAGTTGTTCCCACCTCAACAACTTATCAAACTATTTCTAAAAGTTTCATGAAATTATATTGTGGCCCAAAATAAAAAACATTTCTTTATCAAGGAACAAGAGCCAAGGAATGATCCAAATTTCAATAAGTCCTTATTTAGAGTTGGAAATATTGAGAAATTAAGTGATACTAAAAGTAACATCAAAATTAAAAAAAATATAATTATTAAGTATAACAATGAAGAAAACTCAATACAACAACTTATTAGGGTTGTTTTTCCAACCTTAAATAAGAATGCCCATTCAATTCATTACATAACAAGTCGAACAATAATAGCAGCTAAAAATGTCCACGTTGATAGATTAATTTTTTTTGAGAAGCAACAACTTTTAACAATTTTGGTGAATCTATTGATGAGACAAATAACTATTATGAAGAAAACGTTTTGAACTCTTTAACTCTATATGACTTGCTTTCTCATAAGTTGGTGCTGAAAAAATTTACCCTATAATTCTTTTGAGGAATTTGGACTCATCAAATAGATTGTGTAATGGTACAAGAATGATATACAGAACTTAAAAAATAATGTAATTGATACAAACTTTGTGTTTGTGCAACATATGGACCTTGAGTACCATATTTGCCATTGAAAATAAAGGCTATACAATTTAATTCAGTCGTAAACAATTCTATATTAAACTTTATTTTTTCATGACAATAATAAAAGCTTAGGAACAAATAATTCCAAATATATAGTATTTATTTGCCTCATTCAATGTTTTCTCATGATCAATTATACTCTAGAGAAACTTTAATGGTTATAATCAAAGTATTGATTAAACCAGCCACTACAAATATAAGAGGAAAGATGTGGACTAAAATATTGTGTACGGATAAATTTTGAATACAAGTACAAATATTTTTTCTAGATAGTATATTATATATTATTTTTATTAGAAAAACACAATATTGAAGCATGATTCACTTTAGCACAAATTTTTGATAACTAGCAATCATGTAATGTGAAAAAAATTACGTCATTCAAGTATTTACAAAAAAAATAATTTGATTACTTATGATGACCATACTCAATTAAAGTAGTTTAATAATATTATGTATAGGCAATATGTATACCAAAAAATATGTAAAAAAATGAAGAATAATTCTATAGATCCTTAAAATTTGATATGTATTTTGCTTAATTGTTTAATCCTAGAACCTAAGTCTTAGACTTAGTTCCATATATATTTATCATTGAAGGAAAAATTTAGCTAAATTATAGTTTTATTTATATTCATAAAAAGGATATCTTTTTTAATATTAATTATTTATCTTGCTTAACATTTGGACTCTTTCGATTTTTCACATTTCTTCAATCTCTAAGAAACAAGTGTCTCCTACAAAGTATGAGATGAAAGAGAGTTTCTTACTTTATTGTAATGCCATATCGATCAATAATTAATTTATGAAATATTTTAAAAAAATTTATTTTGTTGATTACAAATTTATTTAATATTTCTTTATTTATGAAATATCTTATAATATTTTAATTTTACTCAAATAAATTATTAAATGATATTATTAATTTACTAGAATCATATAAATCACGTGTAGCGCACATGTTATTTATTAGTATATATGTGTGTGTGTGTGTGTGTGTGTGTGTGTGTTTGAGGATGGGACAAATTTTTCCTAATACATATAATTTTATGTATATATATAAATACATATATATTGAAGTGCATAGTCGAGTAAATTCATTAAATGCAAATTATTTATTTATATTTGTTCAATTTTTTATTTACATATTTATCTATTTACATTATGTCACTAATTATAATTTTATTAGAGTAAAATAATTTTTTGGAAACAACTTATGTTTGTAAGTAGAGTATTTTAAAAATAAAATAACTCATAATCAGTCAAAATAATTAATCTTATTGAACGGCGCATACACAATATCTTGAGAACTTTTCGTGTAATGAATGCAATATTTAAATAGATACAATTTTGTGGGAACCATGATACTACTAGAATGAGCATGAAAATTTGGAATTGAAAGGTCCAACCCCCTAATATTTCGGCAGCTTAGGGTCGCATGCTCGATTGCCTAATGATAATCCCACAAGATAATAATAAATACATTTTACCACTGTCCAATCATAACCCATGTATCTATTTATAAATACGACATACCTAATACTTACTTATAAGCTACCAATCTATCATATATATAAGTCGAAAAGACATAAGAAGGGTGAAGTCCAATGTAATACAGTCAAAGTAGTAGTAGCAGCGGTGACACAACCAATGGGTTGAAAGGAGGTCAAGGCTACTGAGGGCACCCTCTGTAAGCTGGGCATGGGGTCCACCATGCAATACTGTTATTGTATCATACGAATGGTGTGTGGCGCGTCGAGTGGTTTCTTAAATGAGTGCAGCCTCCCACGCGTCTCTCGAGACTGTGGTGGCATTGAACTCGATGCGACATTGCTGGTCTTCTATGAGGTGAGAATATCTATGATGTCATCCGGTGTGGGTGGCCAAGTGTCCTCGATCGGCTGCCCTAGTACCACTCACGACAAGTCTTCATTAGACTTGAAATGTCCTCGAGCCTGACTGATTCAGATACTATCTAGCTACTCGTACAACGGCTCTCCTCATACTTGAAACATGCACTGTAGGGGGTCTCCTACACGAAAAAGGTTTGAAGCAAGCTCCTCAGCGCAACTGCTGAGTTAAACTGCATATTCAATAACACGGTGTCACAAAATTACCAAATTTTAAAGGACTGTTAATAGGAAAGTGATTATCTATCTCATTTGATCCCATTACTACCGTTCGAAAGTGACCATGTCAGTGTTTTATTGTCGTATGACATGCAAGGTAAAGCCACGTAAGCAAGGAATGCGAGTTATCTTCCCTTTAGCTTATGGTCCTTGTCATGACCCTCTTTGTACTAATGGCCATCTCAAACTATCAGGACAGAGAGCATACAACATCAGCACACATTTTTTGTTGTATAATGTCAAAATGAGATTGTAACTTCAACTGAAGTGATCAAAGTACGAAATTAATATTTTTAAGATAAATTTCATCCTCTACACGATATTATAAGAATTTGAATGTTAGTCTCCCAAAATACAAATACATCTTTATAAAATCAGTATAACATTATACTAATTTTATCTGTCTAACTAAAAACTCGATTGTATTCTTCTCAAAAATAGAATAAGAATACTAAAATATCATAATATATTTTAGTAGGAAAGAGAAAAGAGAAATTAATTAAATATGAATTGATTTGGTGTCAAGAAAATGGAATGAGAGAGCTCTATTTATAGATTTTTAGATGTTTCATCGTAATCGGTCATATCCCTTAATTTGAATCAATATGGATTATTGGATTGCATCTTTTAAAATATGGTTGCGATATAATAGTTCATACTGGATCCCTTCATGAAGGATGCTCCTCTTACATATGAATAGATGTGTCTATTCATCATGTCCCATCAATATTAATGAATAATTACAGCTCTTCATAAGTACCCTTATGACTGTTTATATTCACTAGACACCTTTTTCAAGTTTGGAAGCTTTTTATTAAATTGAAGACTTTTCCAATTTACCCAATTTATTTCAATAATCCCCCACATGAATAGAAGAAGTCAACATAAAACTAGAAAGATAAAGAAGAATACTGTCTGAAAGATAGTGCATCGAGATAAGTAGCTTTTGCTTTGAACCTTCCCTAGTAAAAGCCTATCGGATTCACTTGGCTAATCAGTAAACTCTAAGTTTTGAACTGTCAGCTATTATAGCAACCCAAGTCAATAGACTCCATATACTAACTCTCATATCGAGTTTGGTATTCTATTTTGTTCATTATTTTGGCCATGAACTCTCTTGAATTTTGCAAGTGTTTTAGAGATTTCGCCTATTAAAATTCTCGTAGAACTAGCCATGTTCACACTCACATAGGTGATGTCCTGTAAAGAGTATCCTACTATACTCTACTTGTACTTTGCAAGATATAGGTATCATTAAAAATAATGCTTATCCTTAACCATTTTGTAGGTAGCATTTATTAGCATCCTAGAAATGGGAAAGAAGTAAACTCCTAAGTGCTGTCAATCGAGTTATTCATAACTTAGTTTTCCTATTCAACCTAGTTTGTGGGATCTCCAGTCGCTAGGTAAGGTTTCCATTAAGATGACTATTCATTCTTTAGGCTTTAAACCTATTTCTCTGGATGCACGATCTATTCGCTCTCTTAATAACCCCTTAGTAAATGGATCCACTAAATTATTCTTTAATTTTAAAAAATTAATCGACATAGTTCCGTTAGAGAGAAACTGCCTAACGTTATTATGTCTTTGATGAATATGTCATGACTTACCATTATATACAACATTTTGTACCCTAGCTATAGCTGCTTGGCAATGGCAATGAATGCATATTGTTGGCACCAATTTTGGTCATATTGGAATATCTTCTACAAAATGTCTTACTATTCTCACTTCTTCTCCAACTTTATCTAAAGCTGTAAACTCAGATTCTATAGTAGAACGAGCTATACATGTCTGTTTAGAAGATTTTCATGATATAGCATCACCATCAATAGTAAATACATAGCTACTAGTTGATTTGGATTCATTAGTGTCTGAAATCCAATTCGCATCACTATATCCTTCAATAACCAAAGGATATTTTCCATAGTATAATGCATACTCCTTGGTTCTTTTGAAGTATCCTAATACTCTAAGTAGTGCACTCCAATGGTCATTACTTGGGTTACTTGTAAATCTACTTAGCTTACTTACAGCATAAGCTATGTCTCACCTCGTATAATTCATTAAGTACATTAGGCTTCCATTGATTTGAGAATATTCTAACTGTTGTTTTCTATTTCTAGTGTTCTTGTGAATTTGTCTTGGAATTAACTCCTTAATTCCAAGAACCTCACAAGCAAAGGGAAATACTTAGAATTACATCTTTACTACCTAGTCTTAAGTGAATTAGCTAGCGAACTTATTTCTGTTACGAGTACCATCCAAGTTTGGTCCTTCCTTCAACTAATCTCCCCATTATATATAGGGCATGGTGTTGATAAATAAAATGTATCCCACTTAAATGGTGACACATATGAAATAATATATTAAATTTTAAATTTATATTTTTATTTATATTGGGAATTTAATAAAATTTAATTCCCAAAGTAAATTATTAATTAATTTTATGTTATAATATATATTTTGTTGGTCAATCATATGTCGCCAAGTGTCAAATTTCAGTTCTTGAAAATCAATACTTATCATGTAAGTTAAGAAAGTGAATAACAACACAAAATGATAATTCAAATCACATCTTGTAATGTCAATCAAATAATGAATATCCAATCAAATTTTGCCACTTTATCAAATGACTTATCTAAGAGCCCATGCTTAAATGTATAAATAGGGGTCATATTCAAAGAGTTAAACACAACAACAACATAAGTTGTGAGGAAGAAGTCCACGCAAGAAAGGTGTTGGAGGAAATTCTCTCAATCTAAAACGATCAAATTCAAAAAGATCCACAGTGTTCAAGGCGAAAATCAAGGCGTTCATCATAGAGTATACTAAAATAATAGTATTTAATTTGAGATTAAGTTGTTAAACTTTTGAATAAATATTACTAGAGATCAAATTAATTTTGGAAGAGATCGGAGGGCCGATTCCACCAATAAATATTCAAATCAAAGAAATCAATGTTCTTGAAGTTCTAACATTTGATTCAAGATTAAGGTGCTAAATCTTTGAATTAACGATATTGAAGGACGAAATCAAGTCTAGAGGAGATCAAATCAACGATTCCACCTCTAAAAATTTAAATTCAAAAAATTATTGTCCTTGAAGAGAAGAATTAGAGGATCCATAAAGATTGTGACCATATCTTTTTAATTCAATCAAAATTCAATTTGTACTATTTTTATTATTTGTTAGTTTTGCAGATAACAAAATTTGTAGTGGGAAAGATAAATTTAACAAACAAGAAAAATAATGCAAATTGAATTTTGATTGAATTAAAAAACTAAAATGGTTACAATCTTTATGGATTCTCTGATTCCTCTATTCAAGAACAAGAATTTTCAGAATTTAAATTTTTGGAGGTAGAATCGCTGATTTGATCTCCTTTGGACTTGATTTCATCATTCAATAACATTAATTTGAAGATTTAGCATCTTAATATCGAATCAAATATTAGAATTTCAACAATGTTGACTTTTTTTATTTGAATATTTGTTGATGGAGTCAATCATTTGATCTCCTCTAAGATTGATTTGATCTCCAATAACATTAATTCAAGAATTTGACAACTTAATCTCAAATTAAATCCTATTATTTGAGTATATTTTATGATGAATGCCTTGATTTTGGTCTTAAACATCGTGAATTTCCTTAAATTTGATCGTCTTGATTGAGAGGATTTTCTTCAACACTTTTCTTGCTTAGGCTTGTTCTTCACAACTTACATTGTTGTTGTGTTTAACTCTTTGGATGTGACCCCTGTTTATACTTACAAAACATGAGATATTGGATAAGTCGTTTAATAAAGTAGCAAAATTTGATTGGTCATTCATTATTTGATTGACGACACAAGATGTAATCTGAATTATCAATTTGTGTTGGTATTCATGTAATACCCCCATTACTACACAACTAGATATATAGTATAATTTGACATGATAGAACCTGTGTGCATGCATGGAATATTTTTTTTTTGTAACATTTTAAGAAAAGATAAATCATTTCTTACATGCACAACCCTGTTTAAAATACTTTCTAACACATGTCAAGTATATAGCAGGATCAATATTTATATAAAAGCACAACACCTACAATGACCCAATATTTACATACTTATTTATAGTAAACTTTTAAAAGTGAAATATAGTACCAGTCTAAAAATATAATACAACAAACTCAAAATATAACAAGCCAACAAAATAGCACAACAGGTCGTCATCCATGTACACACTCTCTCAGACACTTGCAGGAGCTCCAACCGCCACCCAGGGAGTAAAAGATCCTTCAAGCATCGTCTTACTCACCTACAATGCATAAACTATATGAACTAACACTTATCAAATAATGATTATGCATGTCAAAGAATAATCCACAATATCAAGTCATGCATCTCAAAATGCTATGCACACAATGCAATTTTATGCATCAAATATTTCTCTCAAAATTATTTCTTTCTTGGCCCCTAACCAACGCTACTACCCCATATACCGGAAAAGAGCTCTGTACACCGCCATAGTCCAATGGCCAATAATCATATAAGCATGCAAATCCATGCATACTCATACGTATGCAAATCCATGCACATGAACCTGCAAATCCATACATAAAATTATGCAAATCCATGCATGCTTCGGTGCACTAGTAGTGGTTAGCAAAATATTTTCCTTTTTCAGAATCATGCCGTGAAATGCAAGATTTATCACAATGCTCGAATAGGATGCATGCACGTGCCAATGCCTATGTATGTATGCTCAATGAACATGAATGATAGTAATGTGTATCCTCTGCTTTGCACATATGATCTATGGTATTATATATAAATAACACATTTACTATGTCTATGCATTGTAGTTGCAAATGAATCTTTACTTACCTTTCAGTTGGTTGGTGGCTTACTCTAGATTTGTTTATTGTTCCCCTCCAATCTTAGATATAAAATACCCTGTAATATTATCAACATCAAGCACCATTCTCAATTTGGCAAGTTGAAAGCATAGAATATCATACTAAGACCTTAAACACCAAACTATCTAGGTTTTACAAACTAGAACCCAATCTAGTCCCTCCAATACCTTCATTTCTCATCTTAGATACATGTAAACATCATAAAATTGAAGTATTATAACTCTAATATTATGTACCTAATTGTTAACACTCAATAACAATATGTCTAGGTTGAAATATACTAAGTTATGAAATGGGACAGATTCACATTTTCATAATTACTCTTAACTCATATATAAACATGTATATGATGATAATTATAGATTTTATTCAACATACCATACACTTTTGAAGCTTAAAATACAAGAATACAACAAGGTGACAGTTTCTAACACAAGTATTTTCTATGAAATATTTCCAACCACATACCCTTTCTTTATGCATCAAAGCCTATCTAATAACATCCTAACACATTTATAAATAATATTCAAAGCTTAATAAGCCAATAAACCTCAAAATAAATCTAAAAGTCATGCCAAACCTGTAGGTTAAGCTCACCTTGCACAGTTTTCTACTTGAACTTGGTTATTTCTCATTTCCTTTGATTGTTTTGTCTCATTTTTCAGTTGGAATCACTTAGGACCTATTTAGAGATATTTTTCCATGTATTTAGAAGCTGAAATGGTTTAGAATAAGGTTCAAGTCACGACTGTTAGGTTAAGAGTGAAAAATAGGTTGAGGTGCTAGCTTGATAAGTCTAAGCATGAGGTGGTATAAACTTGAGGTGCATATAATGGTATAATCTGATTTTCTCCATTATCTTGCAGCCCTAATCTTGTGTGTCTCACATATTTCTATTTGGTTGCAACCTATCTTCATCACCATTCATTCCCATAGCTAATTCATATATCCGTTCATTAGGTTCTTCACCCAAAAATCACCGGTTCTTGCCTGATTGATAATTTTGTGCACCGATAGTGTTATAAACCTATGAAGCTAGTTATATAACATTTAAATTATAATAGTGTATGTCTAGTTGTCCCAAGTGTATGATTTAAATATACATATAATATTAAAATTCATGATTAAACCGACTTACTTTCTATAAAATTTTTGATGACACCTTTTGAACTCCTAAGGTTACCACGTGTAACCTAGCGTATTCACTATATTGATACCTCAATTTTTTCTTATCTCAATACAAAATCAACCACTTAGGTTAGGGGATTCGATAATCAATACCGTGCGAAAGCTTCAAAATTAAGTTTAATAATTAAAAATAACGTATAAAAAAAAATTATATGACGTCATATCAATGCAAATATCACGCAATTAATGTGTAATGCATGAATCATATTTGGCCATGTGAGTAGTAAGTGGCTCGGGTATCACATACTCCCCTTCTTATAAAAATTTCATCCCCAAAATTTCACTTACCGAAAAAGTTCAAGATACTTAGTTCTCATTTCGTCCTCCCTTTCCCAAGTGGCCTCTTCTACCAATTGATTTCTCCATAACACTTTAACTAATGAAATCTATTTATTTCTTAACTCCTTCACTTCTCGTAACAAAATTTGTACAGGCTTTTCTTCGTAGCTCAAATCTGCCTTTAATCCCACTAGTTCATTCTTCAGAATGTGAAAGGGATTAGCAATATATTTCCTCAGCATAGATACATGAAATACATTGTGTATTTGGGACATAGATGTTGGCAGATCCAGTCTGTAAGAAACATCACCAATTCTTTTAATCACCAAGAATGGGCCAATGTATCTGGGACTCAATTTTTCTTTCTTCCCAAACTGCATGATGCCCTTTATTGGTACTACTTTCAAAAACACCTGATCTCCTATCGCAAACTCCAACGCCCTTCTTCTTCGATCTGCATAACTTTTCTGTCAATTTTGGGCAGTTTGCATTCTTTGTCAAATCTGTAACACGGCTTCTGTTATCTCTCAAATTATATCTGGGCCTAAAAGTTTCTTCTCACCAACTTCATCCCAGTGTATCAGATACCTACACTTTTTGCCATACAATGCTTCATAGGGAGCCATTCCAATACTAGTCTGATAGCTGTTGTATGCAAACTCCACCAAAGATAGGAATTTACTCCACTGACATTGGAAGTCTAATACACAGGCTCTAAGCATATCCTCCAATGTTTGTATTGTTCGTTCAGATTGCCCATCCGTCTGAGGATGATATGCTGTACTGAATGATAATTGTGTTCCCAAAGCTTTGTGTAAACTTCTCCAAAAAAGTAGACAACAATCTTGAATCTCTATCAGAAACTATAGACAATGGCACTCCATGAAGTCTGACAATCTTCTGAACATATAATTGGGCATAGCGATCCATGGATTAGGTAGAATATATGGGAAGAAAATGAGCAGACTTGTCAATCTGTCGACGATAACCCAAATAGCATCATGACCCTTAGTAGTCTTTGGCAAACTAGTTACGAAATCCATGGTGATCCTTTCCTATTTCCATTCTAGAATAAATAGAGGTTGCAAAGTCCCTGCGGGTCTTTAATATTCGATTTTTATCTACTGACATGTTAGACATTGCTTCACATGCTGGACGATGTCCTTTTTTATACCCGGCCACCAATAATGCATTTTCAAGTCTCTATACATCTTAGTAGCCCCTGGATGTACTGAATAAATGGTTGAATATGCCTCTTTTAAAATATCTTCCCGAATGTTATCAATATTTGGCACACAAAACCACCATCTAAATTGTAAAATATCATTCTAAGTCATCTTAAATTCAGGAGACTTCCCTGCAGCAACATATTTTCTCATATTGATGAGATATTCATCATCTCGCTGTCCCTGTTTGATCCTATCAATTAACGTAGGTTGAAGCGTCAGGGCTGCCAACTTTGCCTCTATTACTCCTGTCTATAAAATCTCTATATTCAATTTTTGCAAACCATTCAGTTTCGATTTTTGAATTAAAGCCATAGCTACTATACTTTGTGTGGATTTTCGGCTCAATGCATCAGCTACAACATTGGCTTTACCTGGGTGGTAATTGATCACACAATCATAATCTTTTATCAATTCCAGCCATCTCCGTTGCCGTATATTTAACTCTTTCTGTGTGAAGAAGTATTTGAGGCTCATATGATCAGTATAGATCTCGCACCATTCACCATATAAATAGTGCCTCTATATTTTAAGTACAAATACTACAGCAGCAAGTTCCAAGTCATGCGTGGGGTAATTCTTTTCGTATTCTTTAAGTTGCCTGAACGCATACGCAATTACTTTGCCATTCTGCATCAGTACACATCCTAATTCATTCTTCGACGCGTCACTGTAAATTACGAATCCTCCAGTACCTGATGGAATTGAGAGAATAGGTGCTGAAGTCAACCTTTTTCTCAATTCTTAGAAACTTCACTTACACATATCCGTCCATCTAAATGTCACCCATTTTTTGGTTAATTGTGTCAATGGCATAGCAATTTTGGAGAACCCCTCCACAAATTTTTGGTAATATCCAGCTAAACCCAGAAAACTGCGCACCTTCGAAGGATTAGTAGGATGCATCCAGTTGTTGATAACTTCAACTTTACTTGGATTTACTGATATTCCTGCTCCTGATATAACATGTCCCAGGAATACCACACGATCTAACCAGAACTCGCATTTCTTGAATTTGGTGTATAACTATTTCGCTTTTAGGACCTATAGTACTTGTGTTAAATGTGCAGCATGCTCTTCTTTAGTTTTAGAGTAAACTAGAATGTCATTGATGAACACAATAACAAATTTATCCACAAACTCCTTGAACACTCTATTAATCAGATCCATGAATACTACTGGAGCATTAGTCAATTTGTACGGCATTACCAAAAATTCATAGTGCCCATATCTTGTACTAAATATTGTCTTGGGGATATCCTCTTTCTTTATTTTCAGTTGATGGTACCCAGAGCGTAAGTTAATCTTTGAAAATATTGCGGTACCCTGAAACTGGTCAAATAAATCATCGATTCTGGGTAATGGATATTTATTCTTAATCGTGACCCTATTCAACTCTCGATAATCGATGCACAGTCTCATGGTGCCATCCTTCTTACGTACAAATAGAATCGGTACTCCCCAAGGTGAAAAGCTCAGTTTGATGAATCCCTTGTCCAACAAGTCCTGTAATTGTACTTTCAATTCTTTCAACTCCAAGGGAGCCATTCTGTAGGGAGTTTTAGAAATTGGAGACGTTCTTGGTTGTATGTCAATAACAAACTCTATTTCATGATCTGGTGGCAGTACTGGGAGATTATCTAGGAATACTTCAGTATATTCCCATACCACTAGTATTTCACTCAGAGTTGGTGGGTGTTGTTCCTTAATGTTCATGACACTCACCAAGTACCCTTCACAACCATCATCGAGTAATCATTATGCCTTCACTGCTGAAATCATAAGGAATATGAAATTCTTCACAATGCTGACAAATGTGAAAGACTCTTTCTCAGAAAGTTGAAATGTCACCGTCTTTTCCTTACAGTTGATAGTAGCCCCATACTTTGACAACCAATCCATGCCCAAAATAACATCGTAATCATTCATATCCAGTATAATCAAATCAACATGCAATTCTCTACCTTCAATAAGTATAGCATAAGCTCTCAAAATCCAATCGGTTTGTCTGGCATCTTCAAAGGGAACTGTTACACTATAACTCATTTATGCTATATCTAGTATTCTACCCAGCCTCTTCACGTACTCAATGGATGCAAATGAATGCGTGGCTCCAGAATTGAATAATACAAGTGTTAGAACATTAAAAATATAAAGTGTACCTATTACGATAGATGGATTTGCTTTTGCATCCGCCCTGGTCATGGTGAATAGCTTGGGTGGTACATTCTTTTAGCTGGTCTGATTTTGTTTACCTGGGTAAAATTTAGCATTATGTTTTGGTATTCCACATCAAAAATACGTCCTGGTATCTATATAGTAGCCTCCAGTATGCCGATTACCACATTTCTAACACACAGCTTCTGGCATCGGTGCTTTTTCTTGTTCGACCCGTGGCCTCTTATTTTGACCTTCTTATTATTGGCCTTGTTCTTCTTAAAATTTAAATCCCAGCTTCTATATTTGGATCGGCTTTTGCATTTAGACTAGCCTCTTTTGCCCTACAGTCCATCTCTATCCCTGCTGTCTGAATTGTTGTTGAGCCTCTTGTGCACGAGCGATTCTCAATTCAGCCTGTTCTGCTACTAGTGCCCTCTCAGCCACCTATGAAAATATCACTCCTTGAGTACCCGCCATATTCACATCCCGGTATAACTTTGGCCTCAAACCCTCCAGAAATCTCTCTACTTTAAGTGCTTCAGTGTTGACCTTGTGCGTAGCGAACCTGGACAGTTGTTCAAATTTACAAATATATTCCCCAATAGTCATTGCTCCTTGTCACAGTTGTATAAACTCATTCATCTTCATCATGCGAACTGGGGTCGTGAAATACTTATTTCGAAATAACTCCTTAAATCTGTCCCAACTCATGGTAGTAATGTTCTCTATGCTGCTGATCATGTCCCACCAATGGCCTGCACTACCGCGAAACATGAAAGTGGCACACATTACCCTTTCCTGTACTGCCACCCTGCTATACTGGAACATATTTTCCAGGGTCCTCAACCAGTCCTCTGCAGCGGTAGGATCAATTGCATTCTCAAATATTGGGGGATCCAACCTCCTAAATCGTTCTTCCACCATATATATATATATATAGTCTGGCCACTGTTGGTTTACTTCTACCCGCGGTTGCTCACCATTATCTCTTTGTCGAATCAGTTGTTGAATTTATTCAGACTGTCGTTCAATCAACTCTATTAATCGATTAATCATGGTATCTGGATCATTAACTGGGGTGGGTGTCTCATTTCTCTGTGCTCTGGCACCACCACTGCTCTCACCACGAGTTATCACCATTTTGCAGCGCTGTTTTACACAAGTTTGACAACATATGACCAATATAATTCATGGAATATGTAATGCAATATATGATAATGTAAAACTTACTGGCATGGCTACGCTCCGCAAGTTCTAAGATCATGTACATGGACAGTCTACAGAATCAAGACTTGGGCTCTGATTCCACTCTGTATACCCCCATTACTACACAACTAGATATATAGTATAATTTGACATGATAGAACCTATGTGCATGCATGGAATATTTTTTTTTTGTAACATTTTAAGAAAAGATAAATCATTTCTTACATGCACAACCCTGTTTAAAATACTTTCTAACACATGTCAAGTATATAGCAGGATCAGTATTTATATAAAAGCACAACACCCACAATGACCCAATATTTACATACTTATTTATAGTAAAATTTTAAAAGTGAAATATAGTACCAGTCTAAAAATATAATACAACAGACTCAAAATATAACAAGCCAACAAAATAGCACAACAGGTCGTCATCCATGTACACACTATCTCAGACACTTGTAGGAGCTCCAACCGCCACCCAGGCAGTAAAAGATGCTTCAAGCGTCGTCTTACTCACCTACAATGCATAAACTATATAAGCTAACGCTTATCAAATAATAATTATGCATGTCAAAGAATAATCCACAATATCAAGTCATGCATCTCAAAATGCTATGTCCACAATGAAATTTTATGCATCAAATATTTCTCTCAAAATTATTTCTTTCTTGGGCCCCTGACTAACGCTACTATCCCATACACCGAAAAAGAGCTCTGTACACCGCCATAGTCCAATGGCCAATAATCATATAAGCATGCAAATCCATGCATACTCATACGTATGTAAATCTATGCATGTGAACCTGCTAATCCATACATGAAATTATGCAAATCCATGCATGCTTCGGTGCACTAGTAGTGGTTAGCAAAATATTTTCCTTTTTCAGAATCATGCCGTGAAATACAAGATTTATCACAATGCTCGTATATGATGCATGCACGTACCAATGCCTATGTATGTATGCTCAATGGACATGAATGATAGTAATGTGTGTCCTCTGCTTTGCACATATGATCTATGGTATTACACATACATCACACATTTACTATATTTATACATTGTAGTTGCAAATAAATCTTTACTTACCTTTCAGTTGGTTGGTGGCTTACTCTAGATTTGTTTATTGTTCCCCTCCAAACTTAGATGTAAAATACCCTGTAATATTACCAACATCAAGTACCATTACCAATTTGGCAAGTTGAAAGCATAGAATATCATACTAAGATCTTAAACACCAAACTATCTAGGTTTTACAAACTAGAACCCAATCTAGTCCCTCCAATACCTTCATTTCACATCTTAGATACATGTAAACATCATAAAATTGAAGTATTATAACTCTAATATCATGTACCTAATTGTTAACACTCAATAGCAACATGTCTAGGTTGAAATATACTAAGTTATAAAATGGGACAGATTCACATTTTCATATTTACTTGTTGTCTAATTTAGTTGCATGATAATTTTGGCATCCCTAAACATATTCAATCACTCCCAAATTTTTACCACACTTAGATAACATGTATATAAATGTAAGCATATCATAGAATTGATAAAACTCATGGATATAGCTTCCTAAGTTCAGCTCTCTTCACAACATACTGAAACAAATTATTTTCCTACCATGATCGTTTTGCACACTTCATGACATTAATAGTTTTGGCACCTTTATGTATATTCAATCTCTCCCAACTTTTTACCACACTTATATAACATATACACAGAGACAACTAGGTTATAGTCTTTCCAAAACTAATGGATTTAGCTCCCCTAATTCAGTCTCCTTCACAGCACACCAAAATAGATTTTGCTACTTTGGCAGTTTGAGTATTTCTCCAATATCATTCTCTATTTCAATTTCTAACCGATCAAAATTCATTCCAATACTCCACTCATATATAAACATGTATATGATGATAATTATAGGTTTTATTCAACATACCATACACTTTTGAAACCTAAAACATAAGAATACAGCAAGGTGACAGTTTCTAGCATAAGTATTTTCTATGAAATATTTCCAACCACAGACCCATTCTTTATGCATCAAAGCCTATCTAATAATATCCTAACACATTTATAAATAATATTCAAAGCTTAATAAGCCAGTAAACCTCAAAATAAATCTAAAAGTCATGCCAAACCCGTAGGTTAAGCTCACCTTGCACAGTTTTCTACTTGAACTTGGTTATTTCTCCTTCCCTTTGATTGTTTTGCCTCCTTTTTCAGTTGGAATCACTTAGGATCTATTTAGAGATATTTTTCCATGTATTTAGAAGCTGAAATGGTTTAGAATAAGGTTCAAGTCATGGCTGTTAGCTTAAGAGTGAAGAATAGGTTGAGGTGCTAGTTTGATAAGTCTAAGCATGAGGTGATATAAGCTTGATGTGGCATGTAATGGTATAATATGATTTTCTCCCTTATCTTGCAGCCCTAATCTTATGTGTCTCACATATTCCTATTTGGTTACAACCTATCTTCATCACCATTCATTCCTATAACTAATTCTTGTATTCGTTCATTAGGTTCTTCACCCGAAAATCATCGGTTTTTGCCTGATTGATAAGTTTGTGCACCGATAGTGTTACAAACCTATGAACCTAGTTATATAATATTTAAATTATAATATTATATGTCTAGTTGTCCCAAGTGTATGATTTAAATATACATATAATATTAAAATTTATGATCAAACCGACTTACTTTCTATAAACTTTTTGGTGACACCTTTCGAACTCCTAAGGTTACCACGTGTAACCTAGCACTATTTATTATATTGATACCTCAATTTCTTCTTATTTCAATACAAAATCAACCACTTAGGTTAGAGAATTCGATAATCAATATCATGCGAGAGCTTCAAAATTAAGTTTAATGATTAAAAATACCGTATAAAAGAAAATGAATTATATGATGTCATATCAATACAAATAGCACGCAATTAACATAAAATGCATGAATCATATTTGACCATATGAGTAGTAAGTGGCTCGGGTATCACAATTCACTTCCATAACTTATAAGATAAGTCTTGGTTTTTAAGAATTAAAATTTGACACTTGGCGATATATGATTAACCAATAAAATATATATTATAATATCAAATTAGTTAACAATTTACTCTAGGAATTAAATTTGATTAAATTTTCAATATAAATAGAAAATATAAATTTGATATTTAATACATTATTTCACATGTATCACCATTTAATTGGGATAAATTTTATTTATCTACACATGGATTATTTGTCGAAACTCTAATTGACTTAATAACTATTATTCCATTCCAGTCACATTGACTCATGATGAATCATTAGAAAACCCTCATCTAATCGTCATTCTGCTTTAGCCAAAGACTTCAGAGTCAATGATCGTTGAATGCATATGTAAACCCTTTCTTATTATCATGCAGTCATTAAATACATGAAAGCACATGATAACTATGGTGCCTCAAGTTAATTGACTAATTCATGCACTATTATAACTAGAAAATTCTCATTCGACAAATAATATTTTCAATTGAAAATTTTCCACAGGCCTGTTCAGTATACTCATTCCCAATGAGCACCTGCACACATGCAGTAGCATCTCCAAGTTGATGCTTACGGAATGAGACATCTTTCTTTCGAGCATGCATCGTATGCGCGAGTCTAACATGTTTATTAACATCTCATCTTAATGAACCCTTGACTGAGAACTAATTTAAGATCAAACTTATTGAGATATATTCCATGATTGTCATCATATGTATGACCATCCCCATAGTTATATACAGTTTAGGGACTTTATTTAATTACTTAAATACAATTAAAGATAAAAAATTACCAATTTGTTAATATATTTTGAAGAAGATTGTCTATTCGCTAGAGTATAAAAACAACCAATAACTAGCAGGTTGGACACAACTCTAACACCCTACTGAATTTAAGCATAATTGCCATAGTACAAAAAAGACCATGAAAAACACACAACCATATTCACAATGTGCACATAAAAATCAAGTAGCATGCGCAGTCATAGCTGATGGTATGGATAATGTGTCGGTGGTGGATACACACGGTAAATAGTTGGGTGATGCCACTACACTTTGTGCCTCTCATTGATTTGCATAGCTACTTGCCTCATGAGATATGGATGTGGAAGCTATTGACTTTCGAGCATCAACCTTAAGAAACATGGAGCGCTTATGCTCTCACTCATCAATCCAAAAGAATTGTCTCCATGACTCCCGCATATGGGGTAAGTGTAGAACCAACAATTATAGTTTTTCTCCGTCTTTGCCATTAGCAAGGTCATTTGACCCACAACACATTCACAGTTTGGATGTATTGGTACCACCATTTTAATATAGAATATGATAATGCTTAATAATTATTCAAATTATCACGATTAAAGATGACATGTTAGAACCAACAATAATAGTTTTTCTCTGTCTTTGCCATTAGCAAGGTCATTTGACACAACACATTCACAGTTTGGATGCATTGGTACCACCATTCTAATGTAGAATATGATAATGCATAATAATTATTCAAATTAGCACGATTAAAGAAGACATGTTAAATGCAAACAACCTTAATTAAGAAGAAATAAAACAAATAAGATATATAATGAAAGTGCAGCTTATACATATCCATTGCACACAACATACGTTATGAAACATATAACAAAACTATAATACACCCATGAAGTAGATTGAAATGTTTACAAAAACTTGCATAGATCTATTACAATATGGTCATCCCATAATTGTTGTACAATTGAATCTCTAATTACACTTCTAACCCACAA
Source organism: Paulownia fortunei (assembly GCA_019321725.1). NCBI lineage: Eukaryota > Viridiplantae > Streptophyta > Magnoliopsida > Lamiales > Paulowniaceae > Paulownia > Paulownia fortunei. The sequence goes on from CM033108.1 coordinate 8,660,665, forward strand.
GTTTCCTTAAGAAAGATTAACTTAATGGACTTGGGAAAACTGATTGAAAGACCCTCCATCGCTTTCTAAATCATCCCATTTGGAGTCAGCGAACTCATACTACGGCGAGTCATCAACATAATATATTGTGACTATGTTTGCTTATGTGGCCAAGTCATAGTTTGACATAAGACATCTAAAAATTGAAAAGTGCTTCTTAATCATAACTATGCACCACTTTATGTAATTTCTCACAAATGAGTTCTGATGATTAAACAACTCTTTCTTTGAACTGTGCACATGATTAGGCCCCCACCGCTCGGGTATATGATACTGCTTGTTATGGTAGGGCACCAAGACCCCCGAGAAGTTATTGTATCCGACATCCACAATATATTATTTATCTACAAGATAGGGAATAATGACTATTTATAATTTCTGAAATAAATTATGCATAACTTATGTGAGTTCACTAACCTACAGAAGCCAAGGAAAATTAAACTTCAAATTTTAAAGTGCATCAAGAAAGACTCTTGAGTTATTTAAACCCCATTCCCAGTTGCTAATACATATGTGAATTTTAGGTCAACTAAACATTGCAGTCATGACAATTTGGCTGATGATAACTTCTCTAGTGCGATATGCCCTAGATTTGTACGTTGGCACACATCCGAGCACTATTTTCCCATCATTTTTTTCCACACGCACCCAAAATATTGCAAGTTCATCTTGAAATTGTTAAATAATACTCTAGTTAAATATTATTAATGAATTGATTATTTTAGCATCTTGTACTGATCTTAAAATATGGGTACCATTGTGGGTTGTAAAGGATTTTCTCTTTAACAACTGTCATGTCAAAGGGTTGTCAAAGGGTCTTATGTACTCTACAGTCATGGGTAGAGTGCATTGCACCATGTAAAAGTTTTGACTTAAAATTTTAGTGGATCAATGAAACTGCTTGACATTATTTCGCTGATGGTAGTGTAAATAAATAGTTTGCTAAAAGATTGCGACCAATTCATCAATAAGTAGCCTTCTCTAGTCATGTTTTGGTATGAATACTTATTAAGAAAATTGTGAATGCAAGTGCACGCTATTGTAGACAAGTAATAAAATGGATGATTAGGATATAGTTCCCATGAGGATTGTGGATTATTAAAAATTAAAATTGGATTAACTCTAATTTTATTTGAACAATCGTAATGGATTTGTGATTAATGCTAACTAAGAAACTAAACAATAAACTAATTAGCAAAATCAAATAAGGATGAAGTTCAATGACTTAAAGACCTAGGGTTGTGATTTTACCATAATTAGTTCTATTTGAATACTCAATTGCATCAATCTCATTTTATTTTCCTGGTTGATAGTCGAGAGTCCCTCAATTATTCAATAACCTTTGCCAAGATCTAATAAAAATTTTACAAATTGCTAACCAACTATATTCTTATGTGAATTAAACAATCAATAAATTTTTGTGCTCTATAGATCTCAATCAAAACTACACAAACCATATACGTATATTCTTATCTTACATGTAATTTATGATTTTCTACATATAGAAGTAGACACATATATCACCTCTCAGTCAATATGATTAACAAATCATTCAATTAGTGGCCAAGTAATTGAAAGCATTAAGACCCACGTAGAAAACTCAACTAGATCAAATATACATTTATTTCAATTTAAAGAGAAATTCAAATCATTCTAATTAGGTTATATTAAAACCCTAGACTAGAAAACTTAGCCCCTAAACATATCTAATCAAATTTGTAGATAAATTTGAATTCATGGCAAAAGATAAGAGAAAAGAAAAAGAAAAGAAGAACTCTGAAATCTTGAAGAAGAAACCCAAAATCTTGAATCTTGAAGCTCTTGCTCTCTTCTCATCTTGTTTTTCCTTGTGTTTTTTGGCTAAAAGAAGTCCCTAAATTTATCTTGGATATTTTCTTTTATAGTCCTCCAAAAAAAGTCCCAAAATTAGAAAAAAAATCATGTTTTAAATGTTTCGCGAACTGGAGCCCCAGCTCTAAATTCAGGGGTTGCGGGCCTAAACTGTATGTACAAAACACATATTGAATTGGTGCTGCAACGTCAAATAATATGTCCTTTTGTTTGCAAACTGGCGTAGCGACTCTAATTTCTGGCACCGCGGCGCCAAACAATCTAGAAGTCTTATTTCGAACTGGCTCCGTGACTGTGAAAGATGGAGCCGCAACTCTAAGTGGTCTGCTAAATTTAATAATTTTCAGCATTGGGGCTTGAAAATTTGGTGTTGTGGTACCAAATAAATTGGATTATCATCAATTTCAAAGCTGCGACTCCAATTTCTTAAGTTGTGGTATGACTTCTAAATTTTGATGAATTTTGTTTTCAATTTTTTTCTCCTTTCCATGAGATCTACACAATAACACATAAAATTGATATAAAATACTTGAAGATAAATAAATTATTAAGTAAAAGGATATGAAATAATTGGTAAAAAACTAACTTATCAAATACCCCAAAACTTAAACATTTGGTTGTCCTCAAGCAAAAATAAAAAATCAAAATGGCGAAAACAAAACAAGACAAACCTAAACAAGAATAACCTAACAAAATTCTAAGTCATACCATCATTGAATCATCTTCCAATCTAAAAAATTACTAAGGGTAATAATTCAAAAAGAATAGCAGGTGATTATATCAACAATGCTGATGTATATGCCAATTTCAACTTAACCTCATGATCTTGAGTGTGTGTGTATTGCCAATACATCAAATCAAGTTTGTCACCTATAAAGTAAAGCATTTTCTTAAAAATCGACTTTGATTATGTTGTGATGATTCTTCCCAGCTCCATAGACTTATTTTTCAAACTAATCTCCACTGAAGTATCTAAACACAACAATAAGTATCAAAAGGACTTTCAAAACTTGTAATATATGGCTTGGGTAAAGGTAGATTATTTGGATAGTAAGTGCCTCAACATTACCTAAAACATAAATGTTAGAAAATCATGTTGGCTTACACAAGCCTTTTAATCTTCCTACACTTTGCTTCCCCCTTCCCCCCTCTTTTTTTTTCTTTTGTTAACTCATTTGACACCTTTTTTTTCCAAATATTTGTACACCCCTAAACTTATGTTGTTTTTCATTGATAACAAAGGGGTAATTTCTTCTCTTCTAAACCTTCTTTTGTTTCTCCACTTTTCTCTATTTTTTACTTTTCAAGGAGATCACACAACATTTATCAATACTACCCAATCCGTGTATATTTCTCCCACTTCTGAACATGATCTCTAGGTGAATATACAGGGTGAAGGGTGGAAACGTGGAAAAAATATTGTGAGGTTAGGGATGATTTGTGAGGTGATAAAGAATAAGGGTCATTTAGGTTTAAAGAGGACAATAGGGATAAATCATGAGAATTTGGTAGGCTATATAGGCTCTGGCGGCCCAAAGATGGCCTAGATCATTTTCTTCATGCTATGTTATCTAGGATTTTATCTCAACTAATGATCGAACAAGTTTTAGAGTTTGTGGAATCTTTAGGAAAAAACAACTTATATTCATAAACTGTCTCTAAGTACTCCAAACAAAATTTGACAATTGGCTAGTACTCAATGTAGACAAGAATCTCAAAATAATCAAAAATCAACACATAAAACTAACAATATAACACAACACACTTCAACATTTTCAAAAATTATCACCCCAACAAATCAAGTTCTTATTATTGGCACAAATGATTCACAACAGTACAACTTAGTTTTCATTTTTGTTTTACAATACAAAAAGCAAATTAAACAACCTAACAACACTAAACATGCTAAAAACCTAAATGAAACAAAACAAAACCAAAACAATCACAAAAGCAACAAAAAGACTAAGCCAAAAGGATCAAAAGTACCCCCAAACTTAGAATTGACATTGTCCTCAATGGAAAAGAAAGAATGGAAAAAACAGAGGACTTTCCTAACTGGCGAAAGTATTAGCTAGCATTATCATCCTCGGGCTACGACTCAAGAGAGAAATGAGGGAATTTAGGGGGCTTCTGGAAATGTCTTCAAGGTGTCAACTCGAGTTGCTCTTGTATAATTGATGCCTTGTGAATCATCAGTTTCTGAGTTAGAACTTTCAACCAAAATAAAGAAGAGAAGATCAGAGATATGGAAAATAGGGCATGGTAAAACCTAAAAATTGACTCCTAAACTATATAAAGGAAATAAATACAACTAAAACATGAAAATAGTAAAATAACTTAGGTTGCCTACCAAGAAGCGCTTAATTTATAATCTTCATCCAGACAATCTCTAGATCTCACCACCATTAATATATCCTTGTAGTAGTCGCCAACTCACTTGATGCACAAATTCCAAAGTCTCAAGGTCAACTTTATTTGAAAATCCAAATGAACGAGTTGTTGAGGGCTGAGATGGTTGTGTTTTTAAAATAGTCATTTTTATGCATTCACCAATGGTGTCCACTTGCAAGCAACTATCAACTCCCCTTGGAAATTTTATCTCCTTGAACACATTGAATGAAACTTATTCATCTTGAACTCTCAAAATCAATTGACCCTTTTGTACATCGATAAGAGCTCTCCCAGTAGCTAAGAAAGGTCGACTAAGAATGATGGAGATCTCTTGGTCTTCCTCCATATCAAGAACTTTGAAGTCCATTGGGAAGTTGAACTTATCAACTTTAACCAAAAAAATTTCAATGATTCCCTTTGGGTATTTGATGGACCTATCAGCAAGTTGCAATGAGATTGTTTGGCTTTACTTCTCCAAGCCTAAGTTTTCTGTATACAAAGAGAGGCATTAGATTTATACTTGCACCTAAATCGCATAAAGCTTTATCAAAAAATAAATTTCCAATGGTGTAAGGAATTGTAAAACTCTCTGGATCTTTCAACTTAGGTTGCAACTTCTTTTGCAGGATGGCGTTGCATTCCTCAGTAAATGCTATTGTCTTATATTCCTCCAACTTTCTTTTGCTAGAGAGGATCTCCTTCATGAATTTTACATAACTGGATATTTGATTTAAGACATCTGCAAAAGGAATGATAATGTATAACTTTTTAAAAATATCCAAAAACTTAAAAAATTGCTTATCTAATTTTTGTTTCTGGAAGTACTGAGGACATGAGATAGGAGAGACATATGGGGGAGGATTGTCGGCAAACAACTTTGACTTAGGCTTCTCAACTTTCTTGCTTGGAGTTTTATTAGATTCTTCAACTGCACTCTCCATTGCAGGCATTTTTTATTAATGAATTTTCTTTCAAGTTTCGGCAAATCCTTACCACTACAAAGAGTAATGGCATGCACATTCTCCTTGGGGTTTGTCTTAGTGTTACTATGCAATGAACCTTAGGGTCTTGCACTCAGCATATTGATAATTTAACCCATTTGAATCTCCAGGTTTTGAATAAAAGCTTATTAATTCTGAATGGAGGACTCTTATTTATGCAATGTTGCCTCTGTTCTTGACATGAATTGATTTGTGAGAGAATATTCTAGAGAGAATTTAGGGGCTTGCTGAGACTGATTTGGAAGCTACAAGTTTGATAGTGGTGGCCTCACTGCGTTTTGCCCATTCCTCCATTAAAAGTTTGGATGGTTGTGCCATCCTAGATTGTATGTGTTAGAATATAGGTTATTCTGCTAGGTGGAATTCACCACAAACTGTGCTTGCTCTGGTTGAGATTGTGCGAATGATTTCCCAACTTAACACTCTATATTTGGGTGAGGTCCATTGCAAAAATTGCATACCTCAATTAATGTGGGAATAGGATTAGTTGTGAAAGAGCTAAGCTGCTGAGATAATGTAACAGCTTGAGCAGTGAGGGCAGTGACTGAATCATCTTCATTCACTCTAAATGCTTTCTTTGGTGTAACTCTCTCAGAAGGCCATTGATAAGCATTTGCAACCATGGTCTTAAGAAGATCATAGGCTTTGTCATATGTGTTGCCCACAAGAGCTGTGCTACTCAATCCATTGTAGAATATCTGAACTTGCAACCACTCTGGAAAACTATGATGGGGGGCACTTTCTCAACAAATCCTTATACCTTTCCCATGCCCATGCAATGATTCCAAGTCATATTGGGTAAAGGTAGTGATGTCATTCCTCATCTTTGCCATCTTAGTTGGTGGGAAGTATTTAGCTAGGAAGTTTTGAGCTAAGTTAGCCCATGTGGTGATTGCACTCAATAGAAATGAGTTCAACCAAATCTTTGCCTTGTCCCTTAGTGAGAAGAGAAACAACCTCAATCTAATGGTGTCATCAATAACGCCATTGTGCTTAAATGTATCGCAGATTTCAAGAAAGCTGGCTATATGTGCATTTGGATCCTCATTGGCTAATCCACATAATTGATTAGCCTGAACCATTTGGATGATAGTTGGCTTGATCTCGAATTGTTAGCTTGAATGGCAGGGTGTCTGATTCTAGTAAGGTTCTCATTTACCAACAACAATGCATAATCCCCAAGCTGGCTGTTATTGACCCCTGGTGCCTGTTGTTGCATATTGTTGTTACCTCCAAATACCATTTCATCTTCCATAGTGTCTTGTGGTCATTTGGAGGCTTATCTCTTTTTCTTTTGGTTTTGTTTGCAAGTGTTTTCAATTTCTAAAACAAAATAGATCAAGACTTCAATTCCAAATTTTATCATATACCTAAAAATACTTGGAAAAATCAAGAGCGACAATAAAAAAATAAACAAAGACAAACAGTCCCCGACAACGGCACTAAAAACTTGTTGTGAAAATTATGAATGCAAGTGCATGCTATCTAGACAAGTAATAATGTGGATGAGTAGGATATCGTTCCCATGAGAATTGTGAATTATTAAATATCAAAATTTGATTAGCTCTAATTTTATTTGAACAATCGTAATGGAGTTGTGATTAATGAAAACTGAGAAACTAAATATTAAACTAATTAGCAAAATCAAATAAGGATGAAGTTCAATAACTTAAGGACTTAGGGTTGTGATTTCACTATAAGTAGTTGAATTTGAATACTCAATTGCATCAATCTCAATTTATTTTCCTAATTGATAGCCGAAAACCTCTCAATTATTCATTAGTCTTTTTCAGAATCTAATAAAAATTTTACCAATTGCTAACCTACTATATTTCTATGAGAATTAAACAATCAATAAATCATTGGGCTTTATGTATCTCAATCAAAACTATACAAATCATGCAAGTATATTCCTATCTTACATACAATTTATGATTTTCTATATATAGAACTAGATATATATATATATGTATATCAATATAATTAGCAAATCATTCAATTAATAGCCAAGTAATTGAAAGTATTAAGACCCATCTAGAAAACTCAACTATATCAAATAAACATTCAATTGAATTGAAAAAGAAATTTAAATTATTCTAATTAGGTTACATCAAAATCTTAGAGTAGAAAAGTTAGCCCCTAATTATTTCTATCAAATTCATAGACAAAATTGAATTCATGGCAAAAGAAAAGAGAAAAAGAAAAGAAAAGAAGAACTCTAAAATCTTGAAGAAGAAACACAAATCTTGAATCTTGAAGATCTTGCTCTCTTCTTCTCTTGTTTTTCTTGTGTTTTTTGGCCAAAAGAAGTCCCTAAATTTATCTTAGATGCTGTCTTTTATAGTCCTCCGAAAAAAAGTCCCAAAATCGGACAAAAAAATTGTATTTTAAATTTTTTGCGAACTTGGGTTGCGATTCTTAATTCAAAGGTTGCAACCCTAATCTGTCTCTACAAAACACTGATTGAACTTGCATTGGGGCTCAGCTTTCTGTCACTGCGTCGCCAAACAATCTCTTCTCTTTTTTGCAAACTGGCGGCGTTTTAGGTCCGCGATGCCAAATAATCTAGAAGTTTTCTTTTGAACTGGCGTTGCAGCTCTTAAAGATGGAGCCGCAGCTCCAAGTGGTTTGCCCTCCTTTATAAATTTAATAAGTTTTGGCACCTAGGACTTGAAAATTTAGCGTTATAGCACCAAATAAGCTGAATTATCATCAATTTCAAGGCCACGACTCCAATTTCTTAAGTCGTGGCATGATTTTCAATTTTTTTATGAATTTTTATTTTTTATTTTTCTAATTTTTCTTCTTCTTTCTATGAGACCTACACAATTAATACAAAACGTACAAGATCGATATAAAATACTTGAAGATAAACAAATTATTAAGTAAAAGAATATGAAATAATTGGTATAAAACCAACTTATCAAAATACCCCATCGCTAATTTTGTTAGAGAGCATGTGAAAAATTAATTACAACATTCTAATTGCATCATAAATAAATTAACATGGCCAAAAAGGAATTGAAATCCCTAAAAGGCATTGGAGAAGGATTAAGGGTCGCTGGGTGGTAAAAAAAAAATATAATTTTGCATACCCCTATTCTTATGATCCCTCGCCCTTCGAAGAATTTCCCTATCATCATCAATAATGTCATTGACAACATACTCAATTAAATCTCTAACTGTGTCGTTGTTATGAATGCCGATACAACGATTACCCGTGCTTAAAAATGAACTGAACAGAAAATATTCATAGTGTCATAACGGGGATGAAATATTTCTTACCAAATTTTGCATAGAAGTTATTGTTTAAAATGTGACTATGTATAAAAATATGCCTACATAGGGTTTACAGTATGTAATATGCAAACTTACTAGTATTGCCATCTTGTATATTTACCAAAGTGTAGTATTAAATTTTTAGTATGCGGTCATATATATTAATTAGACGACAACCTATTAGCATATTGTATTTAAAGGAAGCATTATTTATAATTATTTAATAGGTACTATTACTTGTGCTATAAGTATTTAATATTGTAAATATTTTTCTGTTTGTAACCACAATTTTTGTATTTAGCATGTTAACTAAATGACGCCCTTATTATCGCATATTGTAAATGGATTTTTATATTTATAAAATTCTACAAATAATTTTTTAGAATAAGTAATTCACATTACATATACAGCATATTTAATGCTTTTTCTGATTGCAGAACATAGTACTAACAAGAGTATAGTGTTATTTTTTTAATATGTAGCAATTTATATTAAATCGTACGACAACTTAATGGTATGTTATATTTAAAGGAAGCGTTTTGATATTGTTATTTACACATACTATTACTTATGCTATAAGTATTTAATATTGTAAACATTCTTCAAATCCTAACAAGAGTTTTGTATTTAATATGTTAAAATTTAAATAATGGTTTTATTTATTGCATCATTTTGTTTCGTGCATATTTATATTTGTAAAACTGTATAAGTAATTTAATCAAATAAGTTATTCTATTTAAACATACAACACATTTAATGCTAATTTTGTGATTTGAATTTTAATTTCTAAATATATTTTATTACATTTTAATAAATTTTAAAAATTTTAAATCGAGTTTGAAGGGTTTTATATCATTCTTGAAAAAAACCCTTTTTCATATCATTAAAAAGTTGAATAGTATTTTTTAATTGTACAAGTATTTAATATTGTCAAACAATCATCACCACAATTAATTGTACTTACATATGTCGTGATTAATCGTGTACATGTTTCCATATCATGTACACCCTATATTGATGCATTAACCACATACTTTTCCTATAAAATGAAAACCACAACTTAACGTGTTCTACAATATTATAAAGTAGCACAAAACATAATATGTTGCACAAAAAGGGAAAAAGTATCCACCATAACGTAGTTGAAAAAAAATATCCACCAAAAGCAAAGATAAAAAAATAGAAAAATTATCATCCATGAAAACAAAAAATTAAAATTAAAATGGGTCATTGAGATAACTTCTCAATGTATCCATGTCTGATCTCTGAGTCCATCGCAAGAACATCCTATGACAATCGAGATCGTCTAACTTTGTGCATGTGTGTAGAATTGATGTAGAAAAGGGTCAGGTATTTCTCAAAGCTACTGCACGAACATCTCAATTATATTGATGTCATTTGGATCGCTCTAAAAGGTCACCATGTTATTGGCCCTCTCCCACGAATGAATGGTTGAGATAATGGTAGGACAGGTGGTCTTTTTCCTCCTCCGCTACCACATGACTAATCGATGCCCTATGTGCACGGTGGGAATGGGAATGGGGTGGACGATGATTAAGCAGTACCCTCGAGCTCAGTATCATCAGTGTCCTATCAGGTGATGACATCCTCAAGCTAACGTCCCTCACCATGAGGCAGAGGCGCTTCTATGCATGCCCTGGCCATCTCTCCCATGGCTGTATGTGGTATAAATATGGCCGTCAGCTCTCTGTAAAATGGACATCCTTTTCTCCTCAAACTCCTATCACATGGATTAGCCTACATTTATTTCTTAAGTATATTTTCTTAGTTTGATTTGGACATATGCCAATTAACCCAAAATTTTCCCAAATTTTTGAAGAAATAAAAGATTAAGTCTACTACCTACCACTAACCAACGAGCCCAATACTTGTATGATCTCATAACCAAGTCATTTGCATTATCCTAGACAATCCTAATATTGGATACAAGCAAAGTTTGAAATTTCTTCCACTATACCTTATTCCTTGTAAACATTCCTTGTAGTTGCTTGACAGGGTAGTTATAGAGCAGGCAAGCAGTTAGTCCACTTGGATGGCCTAAAAGTGGCAGCTATGAGGTTGTCTTGGATGACCTCATCATACATAATCATGATGAATGTCGTCATATTGACTTTAGGGCAATGAACACTATAAGAATTTTGTATTTTAGCGACGAACTTTTTTCGTCGCTAATATGTCTTAGCGACGAAAATTTTCGTTGTAAAAGTCTCCGCAATAAGACCGTCGTAAAAAATTTTGGCGATGAACATTCTCGTCGCAAAAATTCATAATTTCATTGTTAAATAATTACTTGGCGACCCAATTGTAAGAACTTTCGTCGCTTAAATATCTAAGAAAAATTAAATATTTAATATTTAGTGACGAATTATCTCTTTTCACCGCTAAACTTTGCGACGAATATGCATAATTTATCGCTAAACTTTGCGACGAATATTCATAATTCATCGCTAAGGTTAGTGATGAAAATGCATAATTCGTCGCTAAATTAATAAAATTTTAAAAAAATATATAAAAAATTGTTAGCGGTGAATGTTCAAAATTCGCCGCTAAGTTTATAAAATTATTTAAAAAATCAAAAAAACTTAGCAATGAATTCTGAAAATTCATCGCCAAAATTAGATTTTTTAAAAATATTTTATTTATTTCGATCTTTTTATCCTATTTTAAACAACAAATCCAAATTATACCCTGTTCTAAACAACAAATCCACAACCTGTTTATCACAACCATTCACAAACATTCAATAACCCCACAACATATCCAACAACTATTCACAAAATATTTATCATTCCAACAATTTAAATATCATTAACTAAAAGACATTTCATTAAAAACTCATCGTATACAGAAATCATACAAATGAATTATTAAACAAACTATTATAAAAGTCAACATTAAAAGTCAAATATCTCCATATAAAAATTAGACAGAAGTCTAAAGTCAACATTAAAAGTCAAATATCTCCATATAAAAATTAGACAGAAGTCTAATACACCTAAATGAGAATCAAAATAAGAATCTTCAGGCGTTTTTTCAGCCATGACTGCAAAATAACAAGCTAAATATATAATTAGAAATAAATCAACACTATATATTAAACATAATCATATATATTAAAACAACAATGACTAAAACGAATAACATTTACATAACAATTAATCCATTTAAAAAAGTTATGAAACATTTACATAAAACTAAGTTTGAGGTGGTGGAGGTCGGGGTGTAGTTGAGGAGAATGGCTGCTGCTGGCTCAGTGACTGTATCGCTTGTGATGCACTGGGAGACAC
>CM033108.1:8672633-8743003 GCA_019321725.1 Paulownia fortunei
AAAAATTGAGGTATCAATATAGTGAATACGCTAGGTTACACGTGGTAACCTTAGGAGTTCAAAAGGTGTCATCAAAAATTTTATAGAAAGTAAGTCGGTTTAATCATGAATTTTAATATTATATGTATATTTAAATCATACACTTGGGACAACTAGACATACACTATTATAATTTAAATGTTATATAACTAGCTTCATAGGTTTATAACACTATCGGTGCACAAAATTATCAATCAGGCAAGAACCGGTGATTTTTGGGTGAAGAACCTAATGAACGGATATATGAATTAGCTATGGGAATGAATGGTGATGAAGATAGGTTGCAACCAAATAGAAATATGTGAGACACACAAGATTAGGGCTGCAAGATAATGGAGAAAATCAGATTATACCATTATATGCACCTCAAGTTTATACCACCTCATGCTTAGACTTATCAAGCTAGCACCTCAACCTATTTTTCACTCTTAACCTAACAGTCGTGACTTGAACCTTATTCTAAACCATTTCAGCTTCTAAATACATGGAAAAATATCTCTAAATAGGTCCTAAGTGATTCCAACTGAAAAATGAGACAAAACAATCAAAGGAAATGAGAAATAACCAAGTTCAAGTAGAAAACTGTGCAAGGTGAGCTTAACCTACAGGTTTGGCATGACTTTTAGATTTATTTTGAGGTTTATTGGCTTATTAAGCTTTGAATATTATTTATAAATGTGTTAGGATGTTATTAGATAGGCTTTGATGCATAAAGAAAGGGTATGTGGTTGGAAATATTTCATAGAAAATACTTGTGTTAGAAACTGTCACCTTGTTGTATTCTTGTATTTTAAGCTTCAAAAGTGTATGGTATGTTGAATAAAATCTATAATTATCATCATATACATGTTTATATATGAGTTAAGAGTAATTATGAAAATGTGAATCTGTCCCATTTCATAACTTAGTATATTTCAACCTAGACATATTGTTATTGAGTGTTAACAATTAGGTACATAATATTAGAGTTATAATACTTCAATTTTATGATGTTTACATGTATCTAAGATGAGAAATGAAGGTATTGGAGGGACTAGATTGGGTTCTAGTTTGTAAAACCTAGATAGTTTGGTGTTTAAGGTCTTAGTATGATATTCTATGCTTTCAACTTGCCAAATTGAGAATGGTGCTTGATGTTGATAATATTACAGGGTATTTTATATCTAAGATTGGAGGGGAACAATAAACAAATCTAGAGTAAGCCACCAACCAACTGAAAGGTAAGTAAAGATTCATTTGCAACTACAATGCATAGACATAGTAAATGTGTTATTTATATATAATACCATAGATCATATGTGCAAAGCAGAGGATACACATTACTATCATTCATGTTCATTGAGCATACATACATAGGCATTGGCACGTGCATGCATCCTATTCGAGCATTGTGATAAATCTTGCATTTCACGGCATGATTCTGAAAAAGGAAAATATTTTGCTAACCACTACTAGTGCACCGAAGCATGCATGGATTTGCATAATTTTATGTATGGATTTGCAGGTTCATGTGCATGGATTTGCATACGTATGAGTATGCATGGATTTGCATGCTTATATGATTATTGGCCATTGGACTATGGCGGTGTACAGAGCTCTTTTCCGGTATATGGGGTAGTAGCGTTGGTTAGGGGCCAAGAAAGAAATAATTTTGAGAGAAATATTTGATGCATAAAATTGCATTGTGTGCATAGCATTTTGAGATGCATGACTTGATATTGTGGATTATTCTTTGACATGCATAATCATTATTTGATAAGTGTTAGTTCATATAGTTTATGCATTGTAGGTGAGTAAGACGATGCTTGAAGGATCTTTTACTCCCTGGGTGGCGGTTGGAGCTCCTGCAAGTGTCTGAGAGAGTGTGTACATGGATGACGACCTGTTGTGCTATTTTGTTGGCTTGTTATATTTTGAGTTTGTTGTATTATATTTTTAGACTGGTACTATATTTCACTTTTAAAAGTTTACTATAAATAAGTATGTAAATATTGGGTCATTGTAGGTGTTGTGCTTTTATATAAATATTGATCCTGCTATATACTTGACATGTGTTAGAAAGTATTTTAAACAGGGTTGTGCATGTAAGAAATGATTTATCTTTTCTTAAAATGTTACAAAAAAAAAATATTCCATGCATGCACACAGGTTCTATCATGTCAAATTATACTATATATCTAGTTGTGTAGTAATGGGGGTATTACATGAATACCAACACAAATTGATAATTCAGATTACATCTTGTGTCGTCAATCAAATAATGAATGACCAATCAAATTTTGCTACTTTATTAAACGACTTATCCAATATCTCATGTTTTGTAAGTATAAACAGGGGTCACATCCAAAGAGTTAAACACAACAACAATGTAAGTTGTGAAGAACAAGCCTAAGCAAGAAAAGTGTTGAAGAAAATCCTCTCAATCAAGACGATCAAATTTAAGGAAATTCACGATGTTTAAGACCAAAATCAAGGCATTCATCATAAAATATACTCAAATAATAGGATTTAATTTGAGATTAAGTTGTCAAATTCTTGAATTAATGTTATTGGAGATCAAATCAATCTTAGAGGAGATCAAATGATTGACTCCATCAACAAATATTCAAATAAAAAAAGTCAACATTGTTGAAATTCTAATATTTGATTCGATATTAAGATGCTAAATCTTCAAATTAATGTTATTGAATGATGAAATCAAGTCCAAAGGAGATCAAATCAGCGATTCTACCTCCAAAAATTTAAATTCTGAAAATTCTTGTTCTTGAATAGAGGAATCAGAGAATCCATAAAGATTGTAACCATTTTAGTTTTTTAATTCAATCAAAATTCAATTTGCATTATTTTTCTTGTTTGTTAAATTTATCTTTCCCACTACAAATTTTGTTATCTGCAAAACTAACAAATAATAAAAATAGTACAAATTGAATTTTGATTGAATTAAAAAGATATGGTCACAATCTTTATGGATCCTCTAATTCTTCTCTTCAAGGACAATAATTTTTTGAATTTAAATTTTTAGAGGTGGAATCGTTGATTTGATCTCCTCTAGACTTGATTTCGTCCTTCAATATCGTTAATTCAAAGATTTAGCACCTTAATCTTGAATCAAATGTTAGAACTTCAAGAACATTGATTTCTTTGATTTGAATATTTATTGGTGGAATCGGCCCTCCGATCTCTTCCAAAATTAATTTGATCTCTAGTAATATTTATTCAAAAGTTTAACAACTTAATCTCAAATTAAATACTATTATTTTAGTATACTCTATGATGAACGCCTTGATTTTCGCCTTGAACACTGTGGATCTTTTTGAATTTGATCGTTTTAGATTGAGAGAATTTCCTCCAACACCTTTCTTGCGTGGACTTCTTCCTCACAACTTATGTTGTTGTTGTGTTTAACTCTTTGAATATGACCCCTATTTATACATTTAAGCATGGGCTCTTAGATAAGTCATTTGATAAAGTGGCAAAATTTGATTGGATATTCATTATTTGATTGACATTACAAGATGTGATTTGAATTATCATTTTGTGTTGTTATTCACTTTCTTAACTTACATGATAAGTATTGATTTTCAAGAACTGAAATTTGACACTTGGCGACATATGATTGACCAACAAAATATATATTATAACATAAAATTAATTAATAATTTACTTTGGGAATTAAATTTTATTAAATTCCCAATATAAATAAAAATATAAATTTAAAATTTAATATATTATTTCATATGTGTCACCATTTAAGTGGGATACATTTTATTTATCAACACCATGCCCTATATATAATGGGGAGATTAGTTGAAGGAAGGACCAAACTTGGATGGTACTCGTAACAGAAATAAGTTCGCTAGCTAATTCACTTAAGACTAGGTAGTAAAGATGTAATTCTAAGTATTTCCCTTTGCTTGTGAGGTTCTTGGAATTAAGGAGTTAATTCCAAGACAAATTCACAAGAACACTAGAAATAGAAAACAACAGTTAGAATATTCTCAAATCAATGGAAGCCTAATGTACTTAATGAATTATACGAGGTGAGACATAGCTTATGCTGTAAGTAAGCTAAGTAGATTTACAAGTAACCCAAGTAATGACCATTGGAGTGCACTACTTAGAGTATTAGGATACTTCAAAAGAACCAAGGAGTATGCATTATACTATGGAAAATATCCTTTGGTTATTGAAGGATATAGTGATGCGAATTGGATTTCAGACACTAATGAATCCAAATCAACTAGTAGCTATGTATTTACTATTGATGGTGATGCTATATCATGAAAATCTTCTAAACAGACATGTATAGCTCGTTCTACTATAGAATCTGAGTTTACAGCTTTAGATAAAGTTGGAGAAGAAGTGAGAATAGTAAGACATTTTGTAGAAGATATTCCAATATGACCAAAATTGGTGCCAACAATATGCATTCATTGCCATTGCCAAGCAGCTATAGCTAGGGTACAAAATGTTGTATATAATGGTAAGTCATGACATATTCATCAAAGACATAATAACGTTAGGCAGTTTCTCTCTAACGGAACTATGTCGATTAATTTTTTAAAATTAAAGAATAATTTAGTGGATCCATTTACTAAGGGGTTATTAAGAGAGCGAATAGATCGTGCATCCAGAGAAATAGGTTTAAAGCCTAAAGAATGAATAGTCATCTTAATGGAAACCTTACCTAGCGACTGGAGATCCCACAAACTAGGTTGAATAGGAAAACTAAGTTATGAATAACTCGATTGACAGCACTTAGGAGTTTACTTCTTTCCCATTTCTAGGATGCTAATAAATGCTACCTACAAAATGGTTAAGGATAAGCATTATTTTTAATGATACCTATATCTTGCAAAGTACAAGTAGAGTATAGTAGGATACTCTTTACAGGACATCACCTATGTGAGTGTGAACATGGCTAGTTCTACGAGAATTTTAATAGGCGAAATCTCTAAAACACTTGCAAAATTCAAGAGAGTTCATGGCCAAAATAATGAACAAAATAGAATACCAAACTCGATATGAGAGTTAGTATATGGAGTCTATTGACTTGGGTTGCTATAATAGCTGACAGTTCAAAACTTAGAGTTTACTGATTAGCCAAGTGAATCCGATAGGCTTTTACTAGGGAAGGTTCAAAGCAAAAGCTACTTATCTCGATGCACTATCTTTCAGACAGTATTCTTCTTTATCTTTCTAGTTTTATGTTGACTTCTTCTATTCATGTGGGGGATTATTGAAATAAATTGGGTAAATTGGAAAAGTCTTCAATTTAATAAAAAGCTTCCAAACTTGAAAAAGGTGTCTAGTGAATATAAACAGTCATAAGGGTACTTATGAAGAGCTGTAATTATTCATTAATATTGATGGGACATGATGAATAGACACATCTATTCATATGTAAGAGGAGCATCCTTCATGAAGGGATCCAGTATGAACTATTATATCGCAACCATATTTTAAAAGATGCAATCCAATAATCCATATTGATTCAAATTAAGGGATATGACCGATTACGATGAAACATCTAAAAATCTATAAATAGAGCTCTCTCATTCCATTTTCTTGACACCAAATCAATTCATATTTAATTAATTTCTCTTTTCTCTTTCCTACTAAAATATATTATGATATTTTAGTATTCTTATTCTATTTTTGAGAAGAATACAATCGAGTTTTTAGTTAGACAGATAAAATTAGTATAATGTTATACTGATTTTATAAAGATGTATTTGTATTTTGGGAGACTAACATTCAAATTCTTATAATATCGTGTAGAGGATGAAATTTATCTTAAAAATATTAATTTCGTACTTTGATCACTTCAGTTGAAGTTACAATCTCATTTTGACATTATACAACAAAAAATGTGTGCTGATGTTGTATGCTCTCTGTCCTGATAGTTTGAGATGGCCATTAGTACAAAGAGGGTCATGACAAGGACCATAAGCTAAAGGGAAGATAACTCGCATTCCTTGCTTACGTGGCTTTACCTTGCATGTCATACGACAATAAAACACTGACATGGTCACTTTCGAACGGTAGTAATGGGATCAAATGAGATAGATAATCACTTTCCTATTAACAGTCCTTTAAAATTTGGTAATTTTGTGACACCGTGTTATTGAATATGCAGTTTAACTCAGCAGTTGCGCTGAGGAGCTTGCTTCAAACCTTTTTCGTGTAGGAGACCCCCTACAGTGCATGTTTCAAGTATGAGGAGAGCCGTTGTACGAGTAGCTAGATAGTATCTGAATCAGTCAGGCTCGAGGACATTTCAAGTCTAATGAAGACTTGTCGTGAGTGGTACTAGGGCAGCCGATCGAGGACACTTGGCCACCCACACCGGATGACATCATAGATATTCTCACCTCATAGAAGACCAGCAATGTCGCATCGAGTTCAATGCCACCACAGTCTCGAGAGACGCGTGGGAGGCTGCACTCATTTAAGAAACCACTCGACGCGCCACACACCATTCGTATGATACAATAACAGTATTGCATGGTGGACCCCATGCCCAGCTTACAGAGGGTGCCCTCAGTAGCCTTGACCTCCTTTCAACCCATTGGTTGTGTCACCGCTGCTACTACTACTTTGACTGTATTACATTGGACTTCACCCTTCTTATGTCTTTTCGACTTATATATATGATAGATTGGTAGCTTATAAGTAAGTATTAGGTATGTCGTATTTATAAATAGATACATGGGTTATGATTGGACAGTGGTAAAATGTATTTATTATTATCTTGTGGGATTATCATTAGGCAATCGAGCATGCGACCCTAAGCTGCCGAAATATTAGGGGGTTGGACCTTTCAATTCCAAATTTTCATGCTCATTCTAGTAGTATCATGGTTCCCACAAAATTGTATCTATTTAAATATTGCATTCATTACACGAAAAGTTCTCAAGATATTGTGTATGCGCCGTTCAATAAGATTAATTATTTTGACTGATTATGAGTTATTTTATTTTTAAAATACTCTACTTACAAACATAAGTTGTTTCCAAAAAATTATTTTACTCTAATAAAATTATAATTAGTGACATAATGTAAATAGATAAATATGTAAATAAAAAATTGAACAAATATAAATAAATAATTTGCATTTAATGAATTTACTCGACTATGCACTTCAATATATATGTATTTATATATATACATAAAATTATATGTATTAGGAAAAATTTGTCCCATCCTCAAACACACACACACACACACACACACACACACATATATACTAATAAATAACATGTGCGCTACACGTGATTTATATGATTCTAGTAAATTAATAATATCATTTAATAATTTATTTGAGTAAAATTAAAATATTATAAGATATTTCATAAATAAAGAAATATTAAATAAATTTGTAATCAACAAAATAAATTTTTTTAAAATATTTCATAAATTAATTATTGATCGATATGGCATTACAATAAAGTAAGAAACTCTCTTTCATCTCATACTTTGTAGGAGACACTTGTTTCTTAGAGATTGAAGAAATGTGAAAAATCGAAAGAGTCCAAATGTTAAGCAAGATAAATAATTAATATTAAAAAAGATATCCTTTTTATGAATATAAATAAAACTATAATTTAGCTAAATTTTTCCTTCAATGATAAATATATATGGAACTAAGTCTAAGACTTAGGTTCTAGGATTAAACAATTAAGCAAAATACATATCAAATTTTAAGGATCTATAGAATTATTCTTCATTTTTTTACATATTTTTTGGTATACATATTGCCTATACATAATATTATTAAACTACTTTAATTGAGTATGGTCATCATAAGTAATCAAATTATTTTTTTTGTAAATACTTGAATGACGTAATTTTTTTCACATTACATGATTGC
The DNA here is from genome assembly GCA_019321725.1 of Paulownia fortunei. Taxonomy (NCBI): domain Eukaryota; kingdom Viridiplantae; phylum Streptophyta; class Magnoliopsida; order Lamiales; family Paulowniaceae; genus Paulownia; species Paulownia fortunei. Next base: position 8,680,546 of record CM033108.1, read on the forward strand.
TAGTTATCAAAAATTTGTGCTAAAGTGAATCATGCTTCAATATTGTGTTTTTCTAATAAAAATAATATATAATATACTATCTAGAAAAAATATTTGTACTTGTATTCAAAATTTATCCGTACACAATATTTTAGTCCACATCTTTCCTCTTATATTTGTAGTGGCTGGTTTAATCAATACTTTGATTATAACCATTAAAGTTTCTCTAGAGTATAATTGATCATGAGAAAACATTGAATGAGGCAAATAAATACTATATATTTGGAATTATTTGTTCCTAAGCTTTTATTATTGTCATGAAAAAATAAAGTTTAATATAGAATTGTTTACGACTGAATTAAATTGTATAGCCTTTATTTTCAATGGCAAATATGGTACTCAAGGTCCATATGTTGCACAAACACAAAGTTTGTATCAATTACATTATTTTTTAAGTTCTGTATATCATTCTTGTACCATTACACAATCTATTTGATGAGTCCAAATTCCTCAAAAGAATTATAGGGTAAATTTTTTCAGCACCAACTTATGAGAAAGCAAGTCATATAGAGTTAAAGAGTTCAAAACGTTTTCTTCATAATAGTTATTTGTCTCATCAATAGATTCACCAAAATTGTTAAAAGTTGTTGCTTCTCAAAAAAAATTAATCTATCAACGTGGACATTTTTAGCTGCTATTATTGTTCGACTTGTTATGTAATGAATTGAATGGGCATTCTTATTTAAGGTTGGAAAAACAACCCTAATAAGTTGTTGTATTGAGTTTTCTTCATTGTTATACTTAATAATTATATTTTTTTTAATTTTGATGTTACTTTTAGTATCACTTAATTTCTCAATATTTCCAACTCTAAATAAGGACTTATTGAAATTTGGATCATTCCTTGGCTCTTGTTCCTTGATAAAGAAATGTTTTTTATTTTGGGCCACAATATAATTTCATGAAACTTTTAGAAATAGTTTGATAAGTTGTTGAGGTGGGAACAACTGATAATACTTGTCTAAAATTTTCACAAAAAAACTATCATTTTTTCACCAAAATTCTCATTATTTCCCATTATGTCTTTTAATAATATTTCAACATTCTTGATAGCCTATTGTTTCATCATTGGTACTTCATCACATGAAAATAATTGTGTTTTATAGAATAGCTCTACAACCCTACTGTTTTTGGACATAGTGTATTCACTTGATTCATTTGCATTTATTGGTATTTTGAAAAGAGATGGTTTTGTTCTACCCACTGGCATTATTGTGGCAGTAATTCCAGATGTCGCAATTGCAAGCGCTATTAGATTACTTTTGGATTTAAGATGAGCAAACTATGCATGGTACAAAATCTTTTTTGTGTTCCATCTGACCCATCAATAAAAAAATCTTTCTCTTTTGTATGCAATTTAAGATAATAAAAAAGTTTTATGTTATTTAGTATTCAACTTTAGCTCTACTTTATAATCTTCATGTTAATCTATATCAATAGTAATGTTTGGAAGATCATATGAACTAATATTTTTTTCCATACTCTCCCCGAAAAAATTCAAACTTTTCAAAATTTTGACAGCTTGTAGTTCAACTGAGGTTTTTAATTCTCTTTTAAAATCTTGCCTCAAAGTATGCATTTGTAAGAACTATCGCATCTGTTGGTGCACAATATACACCCTTGTAGACTTAATGGTAAAATTTCAGACACCTCGGCTAGATATGAGAAAATAAAAGTGCATGTACAGCTAGGTATTGTGTCTTCCAACAAGCAAACAAAAAATCTTGTTTAATGATTGATTGCATTTCATTTTTCAAATTTGGCATATTGATGAACATCAATAACTTCAAAAAATGTATACAAATGATGGTACTTATAATTTTTATAATTTTATATTTTTGTAAATTTATTAATTAAAATTATATCTAAACTCAAGAAAAAGAAGATAATTGAAATTAAAATAAAAAAATTAAGTATTTTAAAAGAATATAAATTGAGGTATTACAAAAAAAAAATTGCAATTTACATTGCAACAAAGCAAAAGACTTGTCTTTCAGCTAATATTTTATAGACGACACTTGTTCCTTAGAGATTAAAAATATTTGGCAAACCAAACAAAAAATTCGGTATATACCAATGTCAAACAAAGAAATTTGATTTGATATTTAATTTTTATTTTCATAAAATTTGTATTCGGTTTGATTTTAATTTTTTATTCTAATTTTTTGAATTGTACCAAATATCAAATCTATTTTTGAAAATTTTATAAATATTTTTTATATTTTATATTTATTAATTAATTTCATACTTTTTTTCATATTTTTAACTTACCAAACTAAAATAATGAATTCAAAATACAATTAGATTTTGTTGGGAAATTAAAATCAAGAAGAAATTTGAGTTGAAAATATGTTATATATATCTTTGCAATACTGTAATAATATATACATATATAATATTTTATCTCTACTAGATTACCTTTTATACTCTTAAAAAATGCTCCAATTATTTACTAATTTTATAATTTGTTCAATAGAAAAATATGTAAAAGGATAAAAAATATACAGTAAATGTAGTGCAAAATAATTTTCTACTTAATGTAATTTATTTTCTTTTACAAATTTTATAAATAACTTTTATATCTTATTTTAGAATAAATAATTAATTTTATACATTTTTCTTATTTTTAACTTAGCAAACTAAAAATAATAAATTCAAAAACAATTTTTCTATTCAATTTTGAAATATTTAATTTTTTATTTTTTAAAAACTTCATTTAACAAAATCATTGAATCAAAATATAAACACATAAATGAACAAAAGAGAAAACAAAAGATAAAATATTTATAAATATGATTTGTAACACATGTTTTCAGAAAAAATTAGCAAATTGGTAAAGTTGATAAAAAATTCAGATGTGGGTGACTTGAGAAATATTTCAGACAACTCAGACAGATATTTGAAAATAAAAGTGCATGTAGAGCTAGCAGAATTATGTCCTCTACAAGCAAACATAAAATCATGCTTAATGGTTGATGGCATTTTATTTTCCAAATTTAATATATTCATGAACATCAATAACTTCAAAATCATGCAACTAGTATATACAAATGATGATACTTATAATTTTATTTTTGTAATTTTATTAATTAAAAATATATATAAACTCAAGAAAAAGAAGATAATTGAAATTAACATGAAAAAAATAGGTATTTCAAAAGAATATAAATTAAGGTATTAAATAAAAAACAGGCTTGCAATTTATATTGTAACAAAGCAAGAGACTCTTTTTCAGCTTATACTTTATAAGCGACACTTATTCCTTTAAGATTAAAGAAATTTGGCAAATCAAAACTAAAAATTTGATATACACCAAAGTCGAACAAAAAAAATTGATTTGATATTTAATTTTTTTTTTCATAAAATTCAATATACGATTTGAATTTGATTTTTTATTCCAGTTTATCAAACTACATCGCATATCAAATCTTATTTTTACAAATTTTATAAATAACTTTTATATTTTATTTTATATTTTTTTCTTATTTTTAACTTACCAAACTAATAAATTCAAAATACAATTAGATTTTTTCAAAACATAAAAATCAAGAAGAAATTTGAGCTGGAAATATGTTATATATATCTTTGCAATATTGTAAAAATATATATGTATATAATATTTTCTCTATTAAATTACCCTAAAATTTTTTGGGTTAATTTCATTTTAGCCCTTATACTTTTAAAAATGCTCCAATTATTTTCTAATTCTATAATTTGTTCAATAGAAAAATATGTAAAAGGATCAAAAAAATACACAACAAATTATTTACTAATTCTATAATTTATTCAATAGAAAAATATATAAAAGAATAAAAAAAATACACAGTAAATATAGTAAAAAATTGTTTTCTACTTAATGTAATTTATTTTCTTTTTACAAATTTTATAAATAACTTTTAAATCTTGATTTATATTTATTAATTAATTTTATACATTTTTCTTAGTTTTAACTTACCAAATTAAAAATAATAAATTCAAAATACAATTTTTTTTCTTAAAAATTCATTTAAAAAAATCATTGAATCAAAATATGAACAGATAAATAGACAAAAAAGAAAATAAAAGATAAAATATTTATAAATATGATTTTCAACACATGTTTTTAGAAGAAATTAGCAAATTGGTAAAGATGATAAATAATTCAGATGTGGGTGAATTGAGAAACAAATGTTAAAGAAATTCAATATTTCATCCATTGATGTAATAATTTTTGTATCTCCCATACACAAGAAAATACACTTTTCATAGTTTAGGGAGATCTTACAAATTTAGTTTTATGGTTCGAAAAATATCCAATTTTAGTTATGAATGTACTTTACTATGTAGGTCTTGTTCTATTATATTTTTTCAGAAAGTGGAATAACTAAAATTATGAATACGATAGTGGAATATGCCTTTAAATTGATATAAAAAATTAAAATTATTTCTACATTAATTTTAATGAATCTAATTAGATTAGATATTGCGAAGTATATTTAGTTTATTCAAATATATTTTTCATATTAAAATAATTTTCTTATTAAATCTAGTGTGCTATATCTTTTTTCTATAAGTCATTGTGACTTTTTTATAGGGGTGACCACATTTCGATAACCGATGAAATCAACCGAAACTAAAAATTCAGTATGTACCAAAATCGAACAAAAAAGTTCGATTTGGTATTTGATTTTTACTTTTCATAAAAAATTAATCAAAACTAAAAAATCAGTATGTATCAAAGTCGAGCAAAAAAATGCAATTTGATATTTGATATTTATTTTCATAAAAAAATTTGATATTCGACTTGATTTTGATTTTCTATTTTGATTATCGAACCATATTGAATATCGAATTTTATTTTTAAAAAAATTACCAATAATTTGTATATCTTATTTATATTTAATTTTATACTTTTTTATTATTTTTAACTTACCAAACTAAAAATAATAAATTCAAAATACAAATAAATTTTGTATTTAATTTTGAACTAATTAATTTTTTTATTTTTTAAAATTCATTTAACAAAATTATTGAATCGAAATATGAACACATGAATGGGTAAACGAGAAAACAAAGGTAAAGTAGTTTATATTGAACAAAAGCATTACCATTTTGTGAATTTTTTATCGATAAGTTGGAATCCTCAAGAAATCAATCAAACAAATGAAAATAGAGTTTGTCTTAAACTCTTTGTGTTCTCTTCTTGTAATTATCCTATAACCTCATTGACTAATCAAACAAATAAGCATTATTTATTCTAAAATTATATTAAAAGAGTATTTTTCATATAAAAAATGGGAAGAAACTTAAACAAACAAGTATTATTTATTCCAAAATAGGTATTTTAGTCAGATCAAAAATTGGAAGAAACATTCACACTTTTATAATAGTAATAAATAGATGGATATAGATATAGATATATCTTATTTTATTTAATAATTAATTTTATACTTTTTTTTATTTTAAACTTACGAAACTAAACATAGTAAATTCAAAATACAAATAGATTTTGTCATTTAATTTTGAACTATTTAATTTTTTTTATTTCTTAAAACTCATTTAATAAAATCATTAAATCAAAATATGAACACATAAATGGATAAAAGAGAAAACAAAGGTAAAGTAGTTTATATTAAACAAAAGCAGAATCATTTTTGTGAAATTTTGATCGATAAATTGGAATCCCTAAGAAATCAATAAAACAAATGAAAATAGAGTTTACCATAGACTCTTGATGTTATCTTCTTGTAATTATCATATAATCTCATTGGCTAATTAAACAAATAAATATTATTTATTCCAAAATTACATTAAAAGGGTATTTTAATCAGATCAAGAATTGGAAGCAACATTCACGCTTTTATAATATAGTATAGATAAGTAAATGTACAAAAACACAAAAACACACATATATTCATAAAACAACTACACATCCAATTACATAATCACAAAAAAGGCATATACATTAATTGTGATAATTTATAATCACAGTACTAAAAAAAAAACCATTCAAATACATATCCAAAATTATTGTCATTTCCAAAAAATTACTTTTTCTCATTTTTCTCATGAAATCATTTCTTACGAAAGGACATGCCATTTAATTACAACCCTAATTCCTCTAAAATCCAATTCCCAACAGCATTTGGTCTAATTTTTTGACATAGTTCCTTTAAAGTAGCATTGTCAAAGGTTTTAGCACATTTAGTTTGGCTATTACTTTTCACAAGAACGTTATTGGTACAAATTTACAGGTAATAGTAGTTCATGAACCAGTCGTCGAGGGTCGAGAGGCTATAGTGGCATCTTGCTGGAGTTGCGTTGATGGTTAGGACTGAAAAATAAAACCAAACTACTTGGTGCTGGAATCGAGATGTTCAGTTCGTGAAATATAATAAGTCAAACTTAAACATATTTTTTCATTCTATAATATTAAGTTCGGCTTGAATTCGACTTGAGTCGTGAGAAAATAATAAAATATGTGTATAAATACTGAACTACTTGAGTTCAGATTGTATTCGACTCGATTAGAGATCATCCAAATTTGATGCAATAAATAATAATTTTAAAATCTTGATTAAAGTTTAAACAAACTTGATTAGTAATGCGTTTGGTTATATTTGAATGATAAGACAATAACTGTGGCTTAATTTGGACATAATTCGAGCATTTCACAATGCTAAGAGACTTTTATGATTACACCAAAAACGTTACTATGCTTGTGCCCCTACATTTTAACTAAAAAAAAAGGGAAAAAACACACCCTATCAAAGGGCAAACATTGTTCTTTTGGAGACAAGCTAGTATTATCTATTAATTATGTTTTGTAGTCAAAACAAAAAGATAAATTATGTTTTTCAGTAAATAGTCATATGCGATGCTACATTCTTCATCACAATAGTTTTCCAGTGAATTATGTTTTTTCACTAAAATATAAGAATCAATTACTGATACATAACTCAAAGTTTTAAAAATTAAAGTGATTATTATGTCTAATAAATAAAAAAACTATGTTAGATATAAAATAGATTTAAATGTAAATTAAGATATTAACAAATTTATTTTAAAAAAAAAACTTAAACTCTTTTGGATAAGGTGGATAACCATATATTTATCTAAATCAAAGAATATATAAATATGTGTGTGTGTGTGTGTGTGTGTGTCAAAATTGTGCTCATTAATGAGGCTATATATGCACACATAGTATTTACTTAGATGCCCTCAATATTTTTGTTTTATAATATATAGATATCGATTGTAGGAGTTACTACTTTAATTTAAAACGGTTAGAGCATCATTTCTTTTTTTTTTTTTCTAATTTTTGTGGTTTTCTTAAATAATTCAAAAGAATTTGATGTAAATTTTTTGCTTAGGGCTCTTGGAAATTGGATTGAGTTTAGTATCCTTGATCCATTTGGTATTCATATTTGAGTTAGATATTAACTCCATAATTTGGGTGAGATTGAGTTTTTTAGGTAAATTAGGAATTTTCCTTGTGTACGAATATGTATTTCTTATACATATCAAATCTCAATCCAAAAAAGGAGTGTGTGAGTGAACCTATTCTCCCAAAAAGACTCTATTTTTCTCTCTATCTATTTATTTCTACGTCTTTCTTAAAGCATTATTATAGATTCCAATGATTTGAAGTATGTAATTGAGTGAATAACTCTAGTAGTTATTCACCACCACAGATAAAAATATGTTTGTGGTTTGAGTATAGAACATATCAATACATGTTCGTGGTTCGATTTAAATGTAGACAAGCTTGATCCGTCATACATGGATCAACAACTGCGTATGGTAATATCCGATCCACTCATATATATAAATATATAATTCATATTGTTGTGTATTTGATTACAGTGGTATCAAAGTCATTAGTGCTCATTCTCTCCATTTTGAATCATTGAATTCATGAATATGATTTTATGCTTTAAAAAAAATATTTTTTAGAAAAATATAAAAAATTTGCCTAAAATTTTTACCGTTCATAGATCTTAATGTGTGGTTAAAATCTGATGAAAAACGGATGAACAATTTGAGAGAAATTTTGATTTAAAGTTTGAGACCCGTTTCGATTGGCTCAAAATATTTTTTGCCTGTTTTTGCTTTTTTGTTGCAAAATTTTTATGTTATGTTGTAGAGCATTAAAAGAGCTTAGAAATGATATATAATTTTTCAAAAATGAACTTAAAAGAATGAGATATGAATTTTTAAAATTGTGATCAAAATATAAAATTCACTACAAAAACATCGCAGGAAAAGTCATTGGCGCCGGAATGCTGATGTGGCCGACTGTGAGCGATGCACAGGTGGCGCCTAGCTAGCTGTGTTTGGCATGATTTTCTGAAAATTCTAGAAATTAAAAAAAATTAATGGCTCGTCTCAAATTGGCTCAGCCAGTGACTTGAGATGAGCCAGCGACTCATGAGGGTAGCATGTTGCGGCAATTAAGGGCACGTTTATGTTTTTTGAAAAATTCTAAAAAACTAAAAGAAAATGCCAAGTATGCAGAATAATTTATTTCTCAGTCAAGATGATTCTTTTTTTGAGTTTTTAATTTGAGTTATAATATTTTTGGCCCTTTAGAAAATATGATTTAGAATTTATTGGTAATTCCAAGAAAAAATGATTAAAATATTTTTTGCGCATTATGGTACATGCAAAAATATTTTTTGCGCATTATGGTGCATGAAAAATTATTAATTTGCAATTTACGGTGCATGCATAAATATTTTTATGAGTCAAAACTTGTCATACCCAAATATTTTTTGTGCATTAGCGTGCATGCAAAACTACTTTTGCGCGTAGGGTGCACGCAAAAATACTTTTGCTCATTAGGATGCATGCAAAAATATTTTTATGTGGTTATTTTGTGATGCAATTTAAATTGAGTTGATGCGATATGAGTTATTATATATTGTGAATAAATGGACATTGACATTCGGGTATCCATGTAAATTGAGTGTTGATTTCTTTATATTATTGCATATTTTTGTGGGAGAAATTTGTGGCGATAGTGATAATTCTGTATCTCTTGGGTCATTTTTGGGAGGCCATGTACCATCAATTTACGGGGATATTTTTTGTTTTACTATCATTGGGTTAAATTATTTCAACATAATGCACCAAATATCCATGTGGCCCATATGGGGCTAAGCTTTGTTATTCATATTGCCTAATTGCATACATAATATAAGTGGACAAATTGGTATTTTATTCATAATCAGTAAATTTTTATTATGCCTTTACTCAGTGGAAGATAAGAATTTTTTTATTTTGTGGAATATAACGGAGTAATAAAGTATTTATTTAGATCTAGAAAAAAATATTAGACCGGTACTTATATTTTTGCCCAATTAATTTGGAAGTCTTAGACCAAATTTTATATTTAAGTCAATTGAGCATAAAAATGGACAGGGACGCAGACAATATGCTAGTGGATTATGAGTAAAATTTGCACTTTAATTTATTTAAGCTATAAATATAAGATTTTAAGTTGCTCAATATTACCGTGACTTAGACACTGGTACGAGGTTTAATAAAAGAGTTTGAGTTCTAATTTTTCATATGAGCTTGTGCATAATTAAAAAAAATTAATTGTCCTAAAATCATATTTGAGCTTACTTATCTAGTAATATATTTTTGACAATAATTGCCTAATTTGAGACTATTTGTTGAGAGTTGACAAATGCACTAGTAGTTGTACTTGTCGCTCCTACTACCAACACGAACCAACTAAGGTGAATGTTGGAACAAGAAAAGTATAGCTTGACGAGAGCAAAAATTAAAACTAGAACCATAAATTGATCCAATCAAGTAACAAGATATGCCACCTTAATAATAGAGGCAACTAAGAGCCAACAAATATCAAGTGCAATGATGAGATTAGTCACTTCACTTGAAATTGTTGAAATGAAATTTAACTACTTAAAGCTCTCTCATTTATTAATGTTCTCAATTATCTCCTTTGATGGATAGTAGAAGTTGGTGTAACATTGCATGAGATTGGAGATTGAACAGACTATTATCGAGTGTTGTGCAGGCATGTTTGTTTAAATGGCACATAAGAGGAGGCATTATGAGTACAAAGTGCCACCTCAAGCTCAACAAAGGGCATGAGCTATTTTTCAAGTTCAACAATTGGTGTGAGCTACTCCTTTGGAGATGTGCAAAAGACACTAAAATTGATATAGTCCAATTTGAACTTGATGCACTTGTAAGATATTAGTTGAGTAATTTAATTTGTCATTCTTTCATGTGAGAGACCTTTACAATATAGGTCACTTTTCTTTGAGATGCGATTGGCTTAAGATAGTACTTCTTATATTTCTTCCATGGATATTATTTTTTTAAAAAAATTTATCATGGCATGTGAGGTTAGGAGGATGACTGTATTAGCTGGAGGAGGCTTTATTGACTAACTTTCTAAGATCAACTTCCATCTTCATAAATTTTTCTAGCGGAAAAAGCCTATTGGAAGAACAAAAGAGACTACTCATCCTCTAGAGCTAGTCCACTAAAACAAGTGCATAATTACAAGTGTGAGGCACTGAATGGTGCATTCTATTTTTCTATTTCTCTATTAGCGCTATAAGTTAGTACATTTCCACTCTTAGCAATCAGAAGTGCTAAATTATTTTGAGCGATTCTTGACAAAGGTAAAGAACCACATGGAGTATGAAAATTGAGCTTCAATGTACTTAATAGGTAGCGAGAAACATGTCTAAATAGTTTGGACACATGTATGAGGAAAATATAGTTGTAATTTAATGATGATCCTAAACATTTCACAACTAAATGAGCTTATGAAGAAGGATGAACCAAACACCTTAAAATGACTAGATTTATGATGGTGCAAATTAATTTGTATTTCAATTAGAACGATGCAATCTTAACTACAACCTACATTATAAAAGTGTGCCTACAAGTGAATTCTCCAATCTTGTATGACTTTTAACATGGCAACAAGACCAAATTAGTGGGTTGTGCCCACACAAGTTCAAGAATGTGTATTCTCAAGAGTAATGAACACCTTAATAGAAAAATAATAGGAGCATATCTGAGGTCAAAAGAAATCTTAAACTATACGAGTTGAAAGATCCTTTAGGTGGGCTCATTTTTCTAGAGAAGATGATGTATTTTAAACTCATCCACCAATCGTTGGGATAGTGGGAGCGACCCTAAGTTAGTAGGAGTGTCTCACTAGAAAAATACTCTCATATTCTACAAGAAATAAGGAATGATCATGAGTTGTTCCCCATCGTTTATGTGAGATTGAGTGGGTATCCTTCATGACTACTCTTGTAGATATTGATGAGTCAACATAGACTTTTGACTCCACTTGATGCTTTAAAGGAATGGCTGCTACGAAGGAAAATATGAGCTTAATGACTAAAAACAAAGTCTAAGACATGGTTGATCTTTCGTCTAGGTACAAGACTGTCAGAAATAAGTGGTTTCTAGAGGTCAAGTGTAAAGTAGATGGGTTGATTGACATGTGTATAGCTCGACCAAGAGTGAAATGTTTACGCCTACCAGAATAGCATAATTTTTTGAGATGTTCTCCATAAATGGCGAGATTACCTGAATTTGCTAATATGCTATTAGTTATTGCCACTTTTGTCTAGGTTTTTCCTGGACGATTGAGGTTCATATATATGACGGAAGAGTAGACGAGGAGATCTATGTGGATCGCCTAATGAATTCAAAAAGTGGGGAAACAGTGCAAAGATAGCTGATCGAGAAGCTTTATTTGTAACTTGAAATATATCTTCCAAATAGTGGTGCTATTAATTTCATTGAGCTATCACTATAGTAGACTTACGATGGTCGAGTAAGACACTATGTATATGTCAAGATAAATAAGGGAATTTAGTCTCACTATATATGGGCTACCTTGAAAGGATAAACATTGTGCATGCTTTTGTGAGGTTGTTGTTGTCTTTATGGTAATAAAGCCTCTTTTGTATGTGCTTTGGGCATCGAACATTGCTGGAGGACCAAACATACTTATATTAGTTATTGTTTCACTTAAGAGAGTATTGTTCATAATTAAATTATTCTCAAGCATATTTCTATGATCGGTGTTATCGCTTATCCCTTGCCTTTATAAGGAGATATGCTCCAAAGGCATGTGAGTAGTATAAGATTATATAGAATTTAATTTTTGTGGTCGGTGAGAACATATTGTGATTAATGAGATATATTTGTATTCTTGTTTGGTATTGGATTTGTAAGTTGTCACCAGACTCTGATTGATCCTCTCACATGGGTAATTGCCCTAGCATTGTGATAGCAAATAGGATGAGACTTAAAGATCGTGTCGCATAACTGAGGTTTGAGAATAATCGCCTTTATGCTTGGAGGAGCGAGGAAGGTTAATATGCATAACTAAGAGTCGCCTTAGCTTGGAGGTTAAGATGAGATTTGAGTTGATCGATTATGAAGCTTATGAAGCATGTCCAAACTTCAGAATAAACCTATTTGTAGCTAAACATGCGAACTGCTGGAAGGCATTTTGGAGAGTGACTTCTGGTGGTGTGTAGGTTAAGCGCTTAGGAGAGTGACTGGACTTAGGTTCATATGATGTTTAGAGCATGACATGCCCATATTGAATGGGAGCTCCATCATAGCATGTATTCATAATACATGTGCTTTGAGACAACCACCTAAGAAAAGTGATTGAATGAGTCCTAGCTTTGTTACTGTGTGAGCTTATATTATTTTTGGTACCCTTTAGGAATCTGAACCATGTCATGAAATGTAAGATTGATGATGCTACTTTATGTATCTAATGGCCAAGTATGATTCGGTCTGTCGGAGTATATCTAGAAAAGTTCTCAAGACCAATCTGATTGGCATGAGGTTGAGGAAGAACTAAGTTAGTAACGCATTTATATTATATGGTTCATAGCCTGAGCGACTATGTCGAATTGTGTTTGACTAGTCATAAATATAGATACATATTTGAGTGAGTCAAGCATGTTATACTTATTTTATTGAAGGATTTAGAGATGCTTGATTAGATACGATCACTTGGTTTAAGGTACACAGTGAGCTATGGAGTTGTAGAGTTTCGTTAGTTTGGTGATGACTTAATATAACTCTCCTCACCTATGCTTTCTTGCTTGGTCTCATACCTCATTTTCTATATGAAGGAAATGACATTAGACTGAGAAATTTTACAATGATGAGATTCGAGAAGATCGAGTCAAATATGTATGAGTGGAAGATGTTGGAAATTATATGAGATTTAGGATCCTTGACCCAATTGGCATTCATATTTGTTTTGGATGTTAACTACACAATTTGAGTGGGATTGAGTTTTCTTGTTCGGCTAGGATTTTTCTTTGTGTATGAATATATATCTCTTATATATATATATATATATATATCAAATCCCTACCCAAAAAAGAGTGTGTGAGTGAATGTATTCTCCCAAAAAAACTCTTTATGTTTTTCTTTCTACGTCTTCCTTGGAGAATCACCATAAACAAAAATTTGAGTATGTAATTGAGTGAATAACTCTAGTAGTTATTCACCACCAAAGAGAAAGATATGTTTGGTTGATTCGATTATGGAACCTTCAAGACTTGTTCGTGGTTCGATTCAAATGGGGCTTGTAGATGAGGCTTGTAGATGAGTTATTTGTGACAAGTAGCTTTGTCGGTTGGTTAATTGGTTACATTTTATTTATGAAATGGCTTGGATTGGTATTAGTCTGGATACGGTAAAATTATTCTATTAGATCAAATAAGTACATTCGATCTAATAAGTACCTTATATCATAATTAAAAATTTCTATAACTCGGATCTTTAGTATTCTCTTATTTATTAACTATTTAGGCAAAATACCTTCACCATTTTTACTGAAAAACTTAAAGAAACCTAAAAAACAGAAGGAAGGGTGGAAAGTGAGGAAGAAAAAGATGTAGAACTAGAAATAACTTTCGAAATAAAGGGGTCTAAATAGGAACAAGAGGGATCCATCAAAAACGGTACTTCTACTTCTTTTTTTTCAAAAGAAAAGGAGAATCCAAACAAAATCGATGAAACAGAAGATATATGAATATGTGGTTCATATTGTCGTGTATTTTCTAACAAGGGCAAATAAGAAAAACCCACCTAAGAACAAAGAAAGTCTTCTTTTGTATAATATTTTTGCCAATACTTAAATTCCAGACACTTTTTTATGATTCTACACAATTTCTTAATTTGGTCTAACTCTTGTAATCAATGATAATTTCACTCATGCCTTACTCATTTTGTTCTTTTTATAATTTTATTTGTTTTTGGGAAAGTTTTCTTGTCGAAATTTTCATAAAGACTGGACTTTGAAAAAAAAAATATGTTTTCTATTTCCACTTTTTTTTTCCCATTTCCATTCAGATGAAGAAATATTAGTGAAATTACAGCTGTAGGAATATATAATTATAAAACCTCACAATTTTATATATGCATAATTTTCAAATGAAATGAAAGACCTAAGTTTAATCACAACGGCCACCTTTATTAATACAATAGAATTGCTTACTTTAAAAAAAAACTTAAAAAGAGTTATTTTCATATGCATTATTTTCTCATAGATATATAGTAATAAATATTCTTTTTCAGCCAAGTTAAAAGATGACCCCCACTTAATGAATTAAAACAATGTATTCAATTTAAATATATAAAATTTAATTTATACTCTTTATTTCAGTAAATATTTACACTTTAATTTTGATTTTTAACATAATTTAAAATTTTAAATATTTCAAGAATAAATATTTTTATTAGTATGCATTGTTTTCTCATATATAAATTAGTATATTATCTTTAGTTATTTAAAATGAATAACTGTAAAGAAGGAATTTAAAGTAAAGAATCATGTAAAAACCCATGAAACATAACAAGCTAGGAGTTAGCTTGCAAACGAGGTTTAATTTACATCAATTCTGCTCTGTATGTTGCAAGTCCACTTGAAAAGAACAGATTAGCGATAAAAATGAACAGAAGGATTTAATATTTGATCTCACTTCTGTTTTAGATATTTATTTTAAAAACTTTAATTTTCAAAAAGTAATTCTCATATAAAAATTTAGTCAATATTTTATTTATATTATTGAAAATGGTCTTAAATTAAAATTTGGTCTCTGATCATTTTATTTTTAAAATCAAATATTTGTGTATGATTGAAAAAAGTTTCAAAGTTTGAAATTTGTTTTATCAAAGGGCAGCGGAGCATGAAACAAGAAAGACAGAACATCAACTCCTTTCGAGTTGTAGCTTCCACTAGTCACGTGGAGTTGAAGTTTTCTACCCCTGATGGTGTAGAAGTGGCTGCTACAACTTTAAGGTTACAAAAACTCAAGTGTAGGTTGTAGTAAGTAATAAATTTCTCGTGAGTTCGAAGTCGATCCACAGGGAAGTTGTTTGAAGAATTCAAGTTTATATTTCTAAAAAGATGGAGTTTATGTGAATCAAAATATATGAACAAAGAAAAACCGAAATAATAAAAGTAATGAGAATTAGGGATCCACTCTTGAGTTTTGGATAGAGAAATGGTTATTTATTCTTTTTACTTCTTTTAATTGGCACAATTTGAAATTTATACATAATGAAGGTTTCAATGAAAAGATATTATCAAATAACTCATACAATAAGGTAATCATGATATTCTCTTACTATTGCAAATTATCTCTTAACGCCAACACTTATTTATGGGATCAAGCATTTATGCATACCTTCGTCAACAACAAATCAAGGTTTCACATTAGCAATCGGTGGGGTAAAACCGTACAATAAGCTAAATGAACTCAAATATTTGTTGTGCCATTGAAGATACATAAATCAAGAATCACCACAAAATAAATAGGGTTTAGATAAAAAATAAAAATAATAATACAACATACTTAAACAATTTCTACTTTTATAACTATTTCTCTTCCTCCATCAAGAGATTCACCCTTTTTCCTCAACAAAATAAAATTTAGAAAGATATAATAAAAGTAACAAAGACTAAAAATATAAAAGAAATTAGAGAATGCATTTCTATTAGTATTAGAAAACTTACAATAGTAGAAAACATACAAACTAGATAACTTAGCCTAAAGAAACCCTCTACCCCTCTTCTCTTACAAGCTTAATACATGGCCTAGTTATAGTAGTTAGAGTGAGCTAGAGGCCAAATAAATAATAGAGGGTTTAATCAAGTGGTATGCTAGTTGCTAAGAGTTGGTAAGTTGTTACACAAATTTCTCACCTACTGAATTGAATTATATTTTTTGGTCAGATACAGCCAGACTTTAAAAATACATGAAGAATCAAAATTATATATATTTAAGCACTGATATATTTTCATATATCTTTTGTCAAATTTGGCGGTCGGATGAAGGAGATATGGTCAAATTATCGAGTTATGTCCAAGAGACTTTTTAACATCAACAGCAAATTGCAGCCTATAGTTTTACTATTTTGACACATTTTCACACCATCTTATCTTCAGTAAACTTGTTTATTTACCTCTTGGGTATAACATATCCGAATTTCAGTCCAAAATAAATTTGGGCTCAAGATATATAACCGAATTGGTAAAATAAGTTAATACTGGGCCGAACTCTGATTCAAATTTTGGTGATTCATTTTTTGCAACTATTTGGATGAATTTTCTGCTTTTATCAAGATTGAATTGGGCTGAGCCTCTAACATAATATCTCTTGGCTTTCAAATAAAATAAGTTTCAGGTCCATAGGGCTTTTGATCATGAAATTATGCTCAAATTATAAAAACTGTACAAGTCTGGAAACATGCTTCCATTTATTCCCTAACACAAAACATTAATAAAATAATAATATTAACAAGAATAAAGCAAGAGAAGTATAAATGATTTAATACAAAAATATGTCAAAATGTACACTTATCAAATTCCCCCACACTTAACCCTTGCTTATCCTCGAGCATGCTTAAAACAAACATAAACTAATCCACTTTCGTAGGAAATCACGATTGCATTTAGCATATGTAACAAACTTTTAAACCCCTAGGTGGCCCATAGAAGACAAGTTATAGTTTCGTGAAGGTTTTCAGCAATGATACCTATAAACACCTATAATAACTATCTTCCAACTTTTATTCTCATGAAGCAATAAAGTAATATAGAAATAAAATCAAACAAGTGTTGAGTTTAACTCTTAGTCATTCAAAAACCTATACATTTTCACAATAAGCATACTCAAGTGTGTGTGTGGACAGTTAATGTCAATAGTAATGAAACTATGCATGCTTCAAATAAGTGAATTCTCATAAAATCTTACAAAAACCATCACCCAATCTCTAACATAAAAGTTAAAGATTATAGGCTCTTCCTTTGGTGCAAATCTCCACTACACTGAAGGCACCACACGAAATCAAAAGGTCTTCAACAAAAGTTGTAATGGGTCTAAAGGGTGGTAATGTAGCTAAGAAATAAAAGGATAGGATGTAACAAAAGTTCTAAAAACTTCATGGAATTAGAGATATAGAATTTATCGATGAAAATTTCTCAAACTCCTCAAATTTCACACTGAGGTCTATTGTTATTGAATTGGATCCCTCTTATTCATCTTGCAACATCTCATTTTTAGTTGCAACTTGTAGCACTTTGCAATTAGTTTTTTTTTCTATTTTTTTTTATTATTATTTTTTTAAAAGAAACTCACCTACACTTATCTTCTATTCCAACCTGAATTTCTTTTGTAAGTTCAAGTTGTCAATTGAATGTTTCTTAAACTCCAATTATTTTTAAAACAAGGGTTGGATAATAGTGTATTTAGGCTAGGTAAAAAGATATGGTTACAAGAAAAAAAATTATTTATTGTAAGGCTCAAAGTGGTTTACTAGGGGGATGTTTTCTTGAAACATCATATAGGGAACAAGTTGATTTGGCAATGGTGCTAGAAAGTCTAATGCCTTAATCATTTTTCTAGTGGTGCACTATTAGTCGTTCCCCTCGATAGACCAATAGTAAAAGTTCTAATACTCAACCCCTACATGTTGAAGATTCAAGTGATGATTAGAGCAAGGGCATAAGAACTATCTATTTTGACATGATTGTTTTCACACTAAATAACATAACTATTTGTGCAAAATAAAATTTGAGTATAATTATCGCAAAAATATATTAACCAAATAACAACATCAAAGTCCAAAATAACACCCATCATCAGTTAAACCATATTATTCATGCTTAATTTTAATCATTAAAGTTGGAAGAACCTATACGACTCAAAAAAATAATTGATAATTCACAAACATTTGTTAAAAACTTTACAAACCTGCTATGTTATGTAAAAAATAGGGATGCGTCTCAACAGTGTTACAATTACCCTTTACTCAGCCACCTTTTTTTTCATGCTTTCAACGGACCCATAAAAAAAATGCTTGATTTTTTTAATTTTTTTTTAATACTAGAAAAACACACATTGAACATACAAGTCATGATATCAACTATCCCTTACCCCAACCTAATTGAGACATTGTCCCTAATATCAAAAATAGATAGGAAAGTAGAGTTTGAAAGATATCAGCTGAAATGCGTCTAATAAAACTGAAACAACAAAAAAAAACACATACTATTAGATAAAATCATTAACAATAAGTATCACACACTGAGAGTCAAATTCAATTTATATTTTCGACCATTGTTCTTGTTGGACCAATCCACATTGGCCAAGGCTGGATCAAATTTTGGCGCATATGCTAGAAGTTGATCAATCAGCTCGTCAGGTGTCGGAGCAGAAATGATGATTCTTCTCGTAGAAGTTGAAATAAAACTTTTTTTCACAGCATGATCTACAAAAGATAGTAAACCATCATAAAACCCATTAACATTAAGAATACCTATAGGTTTTTGGCGAATGTTGAGTTGTGCTCCAAAGATAATTTGGAATAATTCCTCCAGTATACCAAAACCGCCAGGTAGAATGATGAATGCATCCGCATTGTTTAACATGTTAGGCATTCTATCCTGAATATGTGACACTTGTAGCTCATCTCTAATGATCATACCTGTGATATTCTGTACTGTTAAAAATTTTGGGATAACTTTCAAAACTTTGACAACTTCTACATAAGCAGAATAGCAACACTCTCCATTAACCACAAACTGCCTCCCTCATACACTAAATAAATTTTTCTTTCTAATAAAGTTCTACTAAGGTTATTGGCTGCCCCTATAAACTCACCATTTTTTCCTAGATTGGATCCACAAAAAATACAAATGGAATTAAATTTGCGAGTTGAAGAAACTTTTTTTTTTTTTTTTGAAAATAAGTTGTGCAAAAATAGAGTGAGTACGGTGATATATATTGAGGTGTGAACAGGGAATGCATTTAGTGCATGTCTTTTTCTTTGTCAAAATGGTTGAAAATAAGGACACATACGAAATTTAAAAATTACCTACTAACATGTGTATGTACATATAGTTGTGATTGTGACTCACATCTTCCTCTGGTTTTACGTCCAATAACGGCTTAAACGCCCTTTATGGGTCGAGGATATGCTTCTCATCCAGTTTTCTTATAAACTGGCAAACAGGGTCTTTTAATGTCAGATTCTCAAAACTATAAAACTCATATTTATTTCAAAAACGATCCCATAAATCAAGAATTGCACGTTGTACCAATCCACATGAATGCTTCTCAAGAGTCAATATAATGTAATCTAAAGACTCCTTACTCAGTCCATCCATAATGAATTTAAGTTTATCTTCTCAATTTTTAGAGACCATTCCTAAAGAACGATACTTTGTGTTGCAAGTCCATCTAGCACAAATATGACAAACTTTTATTTTTTTCGCCATTCATTTTTTTGAATATGTGCTTTTACCAAAACCAGACTGTATCTAGTAAGTAAATCCGGAAACTCATGTGAAAACTCACCTGCCCTTACCTTTGCTTCAATTATCCATCGTATGTCCTTCGGGATGCCCTTGTGCATAAGCATCCTCAATCTTTCAATGCTAATTTTATAAATTTTCAAAATTGCATTTTTAGGAAGAAAAGGAAATCGCTTCTCAAGAGTTAGAAAAATGCCACCCATTTTGAAAAGAACAAGAAAAGAGAATGAAAAAAGCAAAGAAAATTTGTATAAAGATTTCATTTGTTTAGAAAACTGACAAGTCCGACTTTTATAGCCACGGAGTACCGTTATCCGTCATTTAATCGGGAAAAGAAAAAAAATAAAAATAAAAGAAAGAAAGAAAAAATAATGTCAGAGAAAATAAGTATATACAACACTAATCATAACAAGGGTTAAAAAGAAAAATAATTTCCTCTTGTGCAAATTTATTTTCTAGAAATAGTTTAACTCTTTGTCCATTTACTTTGAATATGTTACCATTTCTAAGATTCTCAATGTCAATCGCCCCATAAGGATATACCTTTTTTACAACAAAAGGACCACTCCACCTTGATCTCAATTTTTCAGGAAACAAATGCAATTGAGAATTATAAAGCAAAATCTTTTGACCAACCTCAAATACTTTTCTTGAAATTTTATTATCATGAAAATCTTTCATTCTTGCTTTATAAATTTTAGAATTCTCCTTTGCATCATTTCTCAGTTCTTGAAGTTCACTGATTTACAATTTGCGCAATTTTGAAGCTTCATCAAGGTTGAAGTTAAACATTTTGATTGCCCAATAAGCTTTATGTTCAAATTCAACAAGTAAATGACAAGATTTTTCATAAACTATCCTATAAGGAGACATGCCTAATGATGTTTTGAAAGTAGTTTTATATGCCCAAAGTGTATCGGTAAGTCTAAAAGACCAATCTTTACGGTTTGGGTTAACTATTTTCTCCAAAATTTATTTTATCTCCCTATTTGCAAGTTCAACTTATCCATTTGTCTGAGGGTGATAAGGGGTTGCAACTTTATGTATGATTCCATATTTTCTCATTAAAGTTTCAAAAACTTTGTTACAAAAATATTTTACCACATCACTGATAATAGATCTAGAAATTTCAAATCGACTTAAAATATTTTCTTTCAAAAATTTTATCACTATTTTGTGATCATTGTTTCGACAAGGAATTGCCTCGATCTATTTTGAAACATAATCTATGGCAATCATTATGTAAAGAAAACCAAATGATAATAGAAATGGCCCCATAAAATCAATACCCCAACAGTCAAAGATTTTAATCACTAGGATAGGGTATAGGGGCATCATATTTCTCTTTGAAAGGGACCCTAACTTTTGACAATTTTTACAACTTTTGGAGAAAGTGTAAGTATCATTGAAAAAAGTTGGCCAATAAAATCCACATTGTAAGATTTTTGCAGTAGTTTTCTTTACAGAAAAATGACCACCACATGCTTCTGAATGACAAAATTTGACAATATTACCTATCTTATTATCAGGCACACATCTTTGAAAGATTTGATCCGGACAATATTTGAATAGGTATGGATCATCCTAATAAAAAATTTTAACCTCAATCAAAAACTTCTTTTTGTCTTGAGAGTTCCAATGCGATGACATCTTTTCTGTCAGAACAAAATTAATAATGTCAGCAAACTAAGGTAAAATAGAAATATTAAATAGTTGTTCATCAGGAAAAGTGTCATTAATAGGTGTGGTTTGAAACGAGTCATTACAAACAAGTCTCGATAAATAATCAGCCACTATTCTCTACTCTATTTTTATCTCGAATAGTAACATTAAATTTCTGGAGTAAGAGAATCCACCTAATTAGACTTAGTTTGGCATCTTTTTTTGACAAAAGATATTTCAAAGTTGCATGATCACTAAAAACAACAATTGGTGAGCCAACAAGATAAGATCGAAATTTATCCAATGCAAAAACTGCAACAAGTAATTCTTTTTCAATTGTTGTATAATTCAATTGAGCACCATTTAAAGTTTTACTTGCACAGTAAATAACATATGGTTTTTTATCTTTTCTTTGTCCCAAGACAGCTCCAACAGCATAATCACTAGCATCACATATTATTTCAAAAGGTAAAGTCCAATCTGGAGGCTGCATGATTAGAGCAGACATAAGCATGCTTTTAAACTTAACAAAAGCATTTTCACAGTTTTCAGTCCATTCAAAAATAATGTCTTTTGTTAGAAGATTACACAAAGGTTTAGATATTATACTAAAATTTTTTATAAATCTTCTATAAAAACCAGCATGTCCTAAAAATGATATAATCTCCTTCACAGTCTTTGGTGTTAGCAAATTGGCAATTAACTCAATTTTAGATTTGTCAACCTCAATACTTTCTGATGATATAATATGTCCAAGAACAATACCAGTTGTTACCATGAAGTGACATTTCTCCTAATTGAGCACAAGATTCTTTTCTTCACACCTGATCAAAACTTTTTTTAAATTAGATTAGCAATCATCAAATGAATTACCAAAAACAGAAAAATCATCCATGAAGACTTCAAGAAAACGTTCAATCATGTCACTAAAAATATTAAGCATGCATCGTTGAAATGTAGCTGATGCATTACATAATCCAAAAGATATTATTCGATATGCAAAAGTACCAAAAGGACATGTAAAAGTTATTTTCTCTTGATCTTTAACTGCAATTGGAATTTGATTATACCCAGAATATCCATCTAAAAAGCAATAAAATTCATGTCCCGCAACTCTTTCTAAAATTTGATCCATAAAAGGTAATGAAAAATGATCTTTTCTAGTAACTAAGTTGAGTTTTCTATAGTCAATGCACATTCGCCAACCAGTAACAGTTCTAATTGGAATTAATTCATCATTCTTATTCTTGACTACAGTAACTCCAGATTTCTTAAGTACAACTTGAGTAGGACTTACCCATTTTCTATCAGAAATAGAATAAATGATTTCATTATCTAAGAGTTTAATAGCTTCATTTCTTACTACTTCTTTCATATTAGGATTTAGCCTTCGTTGCATTTCTCTAGAAGGTTTAGCATTTTTCTCTAGATAGATGTTATGTGTGCAAATGAAAGGATTAATACCTTTAATATCAGCAATGGTCCATCCTAAAGCATTCTTATGCATTTTCAGAGTTTCGATCAACTTACCTTCTTGAGATGCATCGAGTTTAGAAGAAATTATTACTGAAAAAGTCTCATTCTCACCCAAGAAAGAGTATTTCAAATTAACTGGCAAATGTTTCAAAACAACCACGGGAGCTTTAATACGTGATGGAATAGATTTTACTATTGATGATGAAAGTTCTTCGAACCTTGGCTTCCAAAAATATTTTTCTTGTACCTGCAAAAATTCAAAGATAGTATTAGTATATGTCTTTTTACAAATACTTTCACTTTCAAAATAAGTCTCCAAAGAATCTGAAGAGTTAGTAGTAGTAAAGTATTCATGAACAAGTTTTTCAATTGAATCCACTTCATGTACTTCAACATCTTCTGCAGGTTGCATACAAACATTAAACACATTTAGTTCCAAAGTCATATTTCCAAATGATAACTTCAAAATACTATTTCTACAATTGATCAAAGCATTTGAAGTTGCAAGAAAAGGACGACCCAAAATGATAGGAATTTGTGTATGTGTTTGTGCAACAGGTCTGTATCCAAAACAATGAAATCAACTGGAAAGTAAAACTTATCAATTTATACCAACACATCTTCTACTATTCCCTTTGGAACTTTAATCGAACAATTAGCTAGTTGGAGTACAACAGAAGTTGTTTTAAGTTCTCTCAAACCTAATTGTTCATAAACTGAGAAAGGTAGAAGATTTACACTGGCACCAAGATCAAACAAAGCACGTTCTATTTTAGTGTTTCCTATGATACATGAAATGGTTGGATAACTTGGATCTTTGTAATTAGGTGGAGTGAATTATTGAATGATTGAACTAACACTTTCAGTTAACAATGCCTTCTTTTGTACATGATGTTTTCTTTTGATTGTACACAAATCTTTCAAAAATTTGGCATAACATGGAAATTGCTTGATTGCATCCAATAATGAAATATTAATCTTGACTTGTTTAAAAATTTCAAAAATTTCAGCATTTGAGTTCAATTTTTGAATTGCTTGCAATCTTTGAGGAAAGGGTGCTGGAGGTAAATATTTTTCTTTTTCATTATTTTCATGCTTACATTCTTCAAACTTACCTTCATCGTCAAGACTATTTCCATTTTTCATTTCTGGAGGTGGATTAGGAACTTTCTCCTTGGGATGAATAGTCTTGTCAACAATTTTTTCATTTCGAAAAGTTGTAACTAAATTAGCCTTCTTGATTGCATTTTCACCTGAAGAAGAAACATGACACTAAGTGGAAGGATTAAGTTGAGGTTGAGCAGGAAATTTACCTTTTTCATAAGTACGCAAAGAAGTTGTCAGTGTTGCAAGTGTGCTTCTAATCTCATTGATAGCTTGTGAAGTCTGATTATTAATGTTTGTTTGTTCATGCATAAATGCTTGTAAAGTCTCTTCAATGGATTTTGTATGTGGAGCTGGATAAGAATGAAAGTTTGGTGGTTTTTGTTAATACAGTGGTTGGGCACGGTTATCATTTCGCCAACTGAAATTAGGATGATTTCTCCATTGTGGATTGTAAGTTTCAGAATATGGAGAATGAAAAGGTTTTTTGAATGTGTTCATAAAATTTACTTGTATTGGAATGTTTGGACATTCATTGGTGGAGTGCTCCAAAAGTTCATAATTGCTACAAATTTCTTCCTCTTACACATATTTGATTTCCTTTACTTTTCTAAGTTCCATGGCTTCAACTTTTCTTGTTAAACTAGCAAGCCTAGCATTAAGATCATTTTCTTGGCTAAGGTAATATTTTTCTTTATTACTATTAGCAAGATTAGATCTAATAGAACCTTCGGAAGAATTAACACTATGCCATGATTGAGAGTTTTCTGCCAAATGATCTAGATATTCTAGGGCTTCATCAGGTTCTTTATTAAGAAACTCACCATTACACATTGTTTGAACAAATTATTTTGTTTCAGGAGTTAAACCTTCATAAAAGAAACTAATTAAGCGCCATTTTTCAAAACCATAATGTGGGCATGAATTCAACAAATTTTTAAATCTTTCCCAACATTGAAAGAAAGCTTCAATCGAATTTTGAGAAAAATTTTGAATTTGTCTTTTCAAAGCATTAGTTTTATGAGTTGGAAAGAATTTTTTCAAGAATTCAGCTTGCATTTCTTGCCAAATGCAAATTGATCTAGGTTTTAAAGAATTAGCCAATTTTTTGCTTTATCTTTTAAAGAAAAAGGAAATAATTTGAGTTTAACAATCTCATTTGTGCAAGTTTGATCATCAAAAGTGGCACATACTTCATTAAATTCTTTTAAATGCAAGTAAGGGATTTGAGAGTCTAAGCTATAGAAATTAGGAAGTAAAGGGATCATACCTAACTAGAATAAAAAATTATTTGCATTTAGATGAAAAATGAAATAAGAAGGAGAAGAATTTCGAGTAGGTTGCAAGTAATAACGCATAGTACGCACCTGTTGATTCTCATTTTCATCTTGGACACTTTCATTTTCAGCCATGGTAGAAGTGTGTGAAGATGATTCAAATAAATTTTCAAATAAAGTTTCAGAATTATTTCTTACTAAACATCGAGAATTATGACTACGATACCATATAACCATATATCCATAAAGAAAATAAACAAATTATATTTACAAAGGAAAAATATTAACAAACCTGAATACTTACCTTGCCTTCCCCGCCAACGGCGCCAAAAACTTGCCACAACTTTAAGGTTGCAAATTCAAGTGCAGGTTGTAGTAAGTAATAAATTTCTCGTGAGTCCGAGGTCGATCCATAGGGAAGTTGTTTGAAAAATTCAAGTTTATATTTCTAAAAAGATGGAGTTTATGTGAATCAAAATATATGAACAATTAATGTATGATATAACTAAAGAAAAACTGAAGTAATAAAAGTACTGAGGATTAGGGATCCATTCTTGAGTTTTGGATAGAGAAATAGTTATTTATTCTTTTTACCTCTATTAATTGCCACAATTTGAAATCCGTACATAATGAAGGTTTCAATTGGAAGATATTATCAAGTAACTCATGCAATAAGGTAATCATGATATTGTCATACTATTGCAAATTATCTCTTAACGCCAATACTTATTTATGGATCAAGCCTTTGTGCATACCTTCGTCAACAACAAATCAAGGTTTCACATTAGCAGTCGATGGGGGTAAAACCGTACAATAAGCTAAATGAACCCAAGTATTTATTGTGCCATTGAAGATACATAAATCAAGAATCACCACAAAACAAGTAGGGTTTAGATCAAAAATAAAAATAATAATACAATATACTTAAACAATTTCTACCCTTATAACCATTTCTCTTCCTCCATCAAGAGATTCACCCTTTTTTTCTCAGCAAAATAAAATTTAGAAAGACATTATAAAAGTAACAAAGACTAAAAATATAAAAGAAACTACAGAATGCATTTCTATTAGTATTAGAAAACTTACAATACTAGAAAACATACAAACTAGATAACTTCGCCTAAAGAAACCCTCTACCCCCCTCCTCTTACAAGCTTAATACATGGCCTATTTATAGTACTTGGAGTAAGCTAGAGGCCAAACAAATAATAGAGGGTTTAATCAAGTGTTATGCTAGTTGCCAATAGTTGGTAAGTTGTTACACAAATTTCTCACCTACTGAATTGAATTATATTTTTCAGTCAGATATAGCCAGACTTTGAAGATACATGAAGAATCAAAATTATATATATTTAAGCACTGATATATTTTCATATATCTTTTGTCAAATTTGGCGTTCGGATGAAGGAGATATGGTCAAATTATCGAGTTATGTCCAAGAGCCATCCTTTAACATCAGCAGCAAATTGCAGCCTATAGTTTTACCATTTTGACATATTTTCACACCATCTTGTCTCAAAAAACTTGTTTATTTACCGATTGGGTATAACATATCTAAATTTCAGCTGAAAATAAATTTGGACTCGAGATATATAACCGAATTGGTAAAATAAGTCAATACTGGGTTGAACTCTGATCTGAATTTTGGTGATCCATTTTGTGCAACTACTTGGATGAATTTTATGCTATCATCAAGATTAAATTGGGCTGATCCTCCAACATAAAAGTTGTACCTCTATATCTTAGCTTTTAAATGAAATAAGTTTCAGGTCCATAGGGCTTTTGATCATGATGTTATGCTCAAATTATAAAAACTGCACAAGTTTGAAAACATGCTTCCATTTATTCCCTAACACAAAATATTAATAAAACAATAATATTATCAAGAATAAAGCAAGAAAAGTATAAAAGATTTGATACAAAAATATGTCAAAATGTGCACTTATCAGTAGCTATACGAGATCACAGAATGGCACGTGAATGCTATGCCAACACATTGAGAATGTCAAACACAGAGTTGAACAACAGAGAAGGTCAAGCTCAGTCCCAGTGAAAACGAAAATAAAGCTTGGTTATGGGTGGTTTTCAGAAAACCACTCCCACCAAAAATTAGTTCATTTTTTTGAACCTTGTGGGTCAGGTCAGTCCTCATGGGCGACCCGTTAACCCATTTACTATTTCTTACATCTCTTACTCGCACATGAGGGCCAAACCTTCGCCTATTGTGATCATAATTATACAGTACTAATTTCATACAAGTAAATAGATCGTGTGACCAGCAAGCATTTTAACACAAGCTTAATGTCATATACTGGTTAAGGATATATAACAGCTCAATTTCTAAAAAAAAAAAATACAAGGACAAAACATCTCGCTATACCCCAGACTTCTTTGCTACACCAATCAAAGTATCTCTGATCCCTCATATAATATAAAAACATACCTTATTTCAATACCTTATCATGTATTTACAATTACGTCCCAAACATCTAAGTTTCACATAATTGTCTTCCTTTCCCACTAGAATCTCTCAACTTCAAAATAACTGCTTTCCTAAACGTGTCCCGCATTACCGAAACATCCATGGTTATTGGGAGCATGCTAAAGTAGCAACACTATATTAAAGTTTTGAGAAATAGTTGAAAGTCATAAGGGTAAACAATGAGGTTATACAAACCTCTAGGTCTCACATAATGAGGAAATAGGGATCTTTTCACTCATTACCTAATGGTCACTTTGGTACATATGGTATGAAATGTGCTATGGTGCTTCCTTCCTTCTTGGAAGTGTATGTCATATTTTAAAAAATAATGCACCATATAGATCTTAGTTCAAGTGTACCCCAACACTTAACCTGAGTTTTCTTCTCTTTTGTCCTCAAAAATTACTAATATTAAGAAACTCATATTTGGCCATAAGACAAGTTTAATGGATAGTAGGAATCCATTTCGATTACTCAAATTCATAAAAGTAATCTCATCTTGATCATTTATCAAGGCGACATATTCTTTATGATTTTATACACAATAAAATCATAAATATCTCATCTCTGCATGCAACTCAACATCAGAGGCGATTGCTCGTGTGAGAGAGTCAATCTCTACTTGTCCAACATACTTAGACATTGAATGTATATCATCATAAATTTGAACACATACATAACATTCCAATGTCTTAAACTTATGGGCTTAACTCTACGAATATTCTAATGTTCAAAGAGATTGTATTCTACGTAATCCTAGAAATTTGACATAGCCTGCAAATACATCTCTGGGCTGAGGCTAAGTAGGTAGCTACTATGAAATGCACATACATAGTTATTTCTTTACAATGATATCTCTCACAAAGCTATAATGTGTATTTGGTTTTAATGCATTGAGATCTTTAGTACTATAAGTAATAACTGACTGATTATCTCAACATATTATCAGAGCTCTAACATAACTGCTTACAACTCCCCAATGGTATAGAACATCTTAACCAAATACATCATACTGCAAATATATATGCCACAAGTTATTGTCAAACTATGCATTATGTTACATATATTTGTTTCTTACTCCTCTAAGAGCTAGCATATTTTCCATATAAAAAAAAAAATAAATTCAGAGGTAGATTTACACTCATCCAAATATGTGTATTCTCTCAATCACAAAGAAAACTTTCCTTCATACCAAAAGGAAACTATTTGTAGTTTTCATAAAGTATCCAAATATTCTCATTATTATTATCCAATACCACTAATTAGGATTGGGTTGATACTTTCTGACCTATGGCATAACAAATATTTGGAGCAAGTATTGGCCACAATGCACATCAAGCTCCAAATAATAATTATTGAGATATTCCGGTCTAGACACTTCTCTTGGAGTCTTTGGACACATTTTAAGACTGAAATTTTATAACATAGGTATGTATGAGTTTAAAACTCTCCATTTTAAATCGTTCTAAAAAAATTCTACAAATATGACTCTTAGCACAAAGTAAGATGCATTTTGAACAATTTGCATGGATTTTAATACAAAGTACTCAGTTTTACTCATCATGTTCTCTAACTCATAAGCTAAAGGATAACCATATCTCAATAACTTATACATACTCCTTATCTTCCTAGTTAATATGATATCATCAATAAAGAGATAGAATTACAAATCTCTTAATAGACTTTTGCACAAGAGAATAATGGTTTTCATCTCTATGATGGAAATTTATGAGATCACCAAGTTATGAAATCTCATATACCATCTTTAAAAAAATACCTTAGGTCATGAAGATTTTAAGTTCACAAACTTTATCTTCTTGCCTTCTGCTATGGAATCGTTTAAACATTCCATAATATATTTTAAATTTTTTAAAATATTTTTGAGTTATTTTGCTTATAAATTTGGTATATACTTTTAAATTGAATTTCGTAAGATTAGAAAAATATTTCAACAATAATATGTTTTAAATATATTAATTCACTTCTATATTATTGGACATTTAATTTAATAGTTTACACTAAATATTTCTAGCAAATAACTCAAAAATATAAATAGAGTTATGCAGATTAAAGAGGAATATGTTGCAATTTATGATAGGGGATCAAATTTTTGAAGGTGTCTCTAATGAAATGGATTATGCGGCTTGTGCAGAAAAAAAAATTGGGTATGTTACATACAAACTTGATCCTAGGTACGTTGATTTATTTTGCATTACTTAGATAATTGGGGATATTGCCTGTAAACTCGACCTCTTTGCAACAATGTCTCAAGTTCACAATGTGTTTCATGTGTTCACTTTAAGGAAGTATATCATGAATCAATTTCATCTACTAAAGAAGAAACCAATAGAACTAAATTGAGGTCAGAGATATGAATAAAGACCTATAGAGATTTTAGTAAGGGATGTAAAGCAACTTCAAAATGAGAATATCTCATTAGTTGAAGTACTAAGGAGAATTCAATCAATATAAGAATCTACTTGGAAAAGGAAGCATAAAATGATAGTTAAATATCTAGAGCTTTTTGGTAAGTAAAAGCTTGGGGATGAAATTTTGTTAAGGAGAGGAGGATGTAATAACCAAGCCTCACACTACTCACAGGCCAATATGATTCATGCATTATGTGTTAATTTTATATACTACTTGTATTTCTATTGACATTGCATAATTTATTTTATTTTATACGACATTATTGAATATTAAACTTTATTCTGAAACTCTTGCACGGTATTAGTTATTGAATTTCCTAACCTAAGTAGTTGATTTTATATTGAAATAAAAAGAAAATGAGGTTGATTAATATTAGATATAGATGGGATATATAGGTTATAATTTTGGAAGTGTTAAAAATATTACTAGTAGGCTTATACGGTTTGATTCGATTTCATCTAGGTATTTCAAAAGTACATATGGATAAATTGCATATTTAGGACATTGGACATAAGATACTATAATTGAAAGGAGATATTACAATATTCATTCATATATAAGATTACATAATTTTTAATATGGATAATTATTCAAGAATCGAGTGACAATCGGGTAAAAAATTAAATGAACGGCTAGGAAATTAGCTTACGAATTATCTATGGGTTCTTATTGTAGTTAAAATAAGATGTAATAAAATTAATGTATAGTAAGATACATGTGATCTAAGGTTGAAAGATGGGTGAAAAGTCAGATTTATACCACAACTTGATATCTCATGTTAGCTACCAAGCTTAAGCAAGCACCTCAAGTGCCACCTCAAGCTTTCCTTCACCCTTAAGCCATGACCAGACCCTCATTTCAGCCATTTTTAGCTTCCAAGCACATACCTTAAGGTCTCCAATTTTTCCAAATTGATTCCAAGTTGAAATAAAAGCAAGAAAAGCAAAGGAAAAGTGATTACCATCAAGTTTAACCTCAAAATCTATATAGGTAACACTTACCTACTATCACAACCTCCCAACAATATATATAAATATATATATAAACAACCTGTGCAACATAATTTGTGCACGTATGCATGTGTATAACTTCTTCTTTTTTTACTCAGTTCAACAAAATATTAATAAAAGTAAAGTGCTTTCATATCCTATAATACTGTATATACATAGGTAGTTATTAAACATTAACCAAGTCTATCAAAACCATCACAAACCCAAACTCTCTATCATAAAGGAGTTTTGAAAGTGATATACAGGATAAAGTCACTAATATAATACAATAGCTGTAAAATAAAAAACACAATCTACAAAATAGCCCAACAGGTCGTCATTTAAGTACATTGATTTTTGAAAGCCTGTAGGAGCTCCACTACCAGCCAGTAAACCAGAGGTCTCAAGTCTTACCATGTTCACCTACAATGCATGAACTACATTAGCTAACGCTCAATAAGTAAAAATCATGCATGATAAGAGTATGATATAAAATCTCATGCAACTCAACTCTAAGATATGATGTTATAAATGTGTCAAATTGAATGCTCATAAATCAAAGAGTTTTTATTAAAAATCACTTTATTTATTGGGCCCTTGGCCCACCTACTATGCACCGGATAGAGCTCTGAACAATATCAATAATCACATGGCCATAAACAAATGACTCAGTCCAAGAGCCATCTCCTGGGATCATTAGAGGTCCACCCCCTGTCTTCCCTTATGATCCTCCAGATTCTTGCCATTGGCGGAGTCAATAAGGGCACGGTTAAGTGGTCCACCCTCTCGTGACCACCAGAGGCATACCCCCTGTCAACCCCTATGATCTTTCGAGAAGTAACACTCGCGACACCCCAAAATATCACATATGTCGTGTATGCACATGTAAATGCTCATGAATGATATATTCAATATGAAATGCAAGTCATCTTGCTCTCAACATGTTTCAAGAATCATAAGACTCTCAGTCAAATTTAATATCATCAACATATTAGGTATCAATGATTCAAGACATACTATGTTCATGCATTGTAGTTGCAAATGGACCTTTAGGTGGCTTAGTTTAGATTTGTTTATTGTTCCTCTCCAATCTTAGATGTAAAATATCCTATAATATTACCCAATATCAAGCGCCATTCCCAATTTGGCAAGTTGAAATGATAAAATATCATACTAAGACCTTAAACACCAAGCTATCTAGGTAACAATCATGCTTTCACAGACTATAACCCAATCTAGTCCCTCAAATGCCTTAATTTCTCATCCTAGATACATGTAAACACCATATAATTGAAGTATTATAACTCTAATATCATGTACCTAATTGAAATATGCTAAGTTATAAAATGGGGCAGATTCACATTTTCATATTTTCTTGTTGTCCAATTTAGTTGCATGATAATTTTGACATCCCTAAGCATATCCAATCACTCCCAAATTTTTACCACACTTAGATAACATGTATATAAATGTAACCATATCATATAATTGCTAAAAATCATGGATATAGCTTCCCAAGTTTATCTCTCTTCACGATATACTGAAACATATTATTTTCCTACCGTGACAGTTTTGCACACTTCATGACATTAATGGTTTTGGCATTCTTAAGTATATTCAATCACTCCAAAATTTTCACCATACTTAGATAACATATATCAGGAGACAACCAGGTCAAAGTACTACCAAAACTACTGGATTATTGATGTAAAACTAGCACCATTCTCATAGGACAGAATCTGAATTTCCAAGAAGACAGTTTTGAGCACCTCTTTAATTATCACGCTATATTACAATTTATAACCTTTCTAAACTTACATAAATCACCTAGACTCATATATAAACACATATATGATGAAATACACAGGTTTTAATCAAGTTATTATACCTATATAAAGCATAAATATAAAAAATTAGTAAGTATACAGTTTCTGTCCTTAGTGATTTTTATTGTGATTTTGCAACTAAAAATCCTTCTTTTATGAATTATAAGACCACAAATAACATCCTAACATGATTATAATCAATAATAGAAGCTTTAAAAATCATAAACCCTCAAAAAATTCAAGAAATTAAATAAAAAACATGAATTAAAGCTTACCTATGCACATATTTTAGATTCAACTTGCTCCTCCTTACTTTCCTTTGTTTCCTTCACTTTTTTTCTTTACTTGGAATTACTTGAGAGAAAAATATAACATTCAATATGAAGGTTTTGGAAGTGAAATAGCTCAAAAAATAGTTTTTGGTCGTGGCTCAGGGATAGAAATGAAGAAAGGTTGAGGTGGAAGCTTGAGGTGGCAAAACTTGAGGTGGTAAGGTTAAGGTGTAAAGTTGTGATTCAAATCTGATATTTTTCGCACCTTATACAGCCCTAATCTAGTGTTTCTCATTACTTATTTATCTATTTACAACCTATTTTAATTTTCATATGATCGGATAATAAATGTTTGCCCTAATTTCTTAATCGTTTATTCGGTCTCTAAACCGATTGACACCCGATTCTTAAATGATTGTCTACTTTTATTTTCTAAAATCACATGCACAATGAACCTTGTAATATGATACTTAAATAATATTATATCATGTCCAATATTCCAAGTATGTTAATCTATGGAGGTATACCTTTAAAACACCCCGATCAATTTGAATTGAATCATATAAGCTTACTAGTGACACCTTTAATACTTCTAAAATTATAACATATAACCTATGAATATCCACTATATTGATCAATCTATTCTTTATCTTATCTAAATATAGAATTACTTAATTAGGCTGTAGGATCTCAACCATTAACATCAAGTGATAGCATTGGAGGCATAATGATTAAGAATGCTAGCCTATATATTATGTGAGTAAGTTGTTGTGAAGGGCTAAGGTAAAATATTCAAAAATCAAGAAAGGAGAACTGACACTTATAACAACAGCTAGACAACTCAAGCTATATTTCTTGTCACATAAGATAGTGGTTCAAACCAATCTTCCGTAGAGATAAATACTGAGCAAACCTGAAGCTTCAGGATAGATAGTCAAATGGGCAGTAGAGATGGGCGAATATGATATAGAATATCAGCCCAGGGTAGTATAGAATACACCATAATCAGAAATATTTAAAGGTTTCTATTATAGCACCCTCGTCATCAGGGTTCCCTATCTCCTTATTAGAGCCATCATCTTCAACGTCGATAGCAGGCTCATCTTGATGATCTTGAAGAGCTAGGACATCTATGGGTTGAGGGGGGACAGGATGAGTTGCAAAGTCCTCCTGAGATGGAGTAATCATTGCCTGGGTTTCTGAAGGACCTGCAACATCAACAGCCTTAGCTAATCTCCCATGAATAGGAGAAACTTTCTCAACAGCTTGATCTAGGTTCGGGTCTAAAGCAGTATAGCCCAGTTATTTAACCTGTCCAAGCAGTATGTAAAGTCATGGATCAGGTATTCCAGAGCCCCAGTGGTAAGATGATCTAGGAACTATGGGGACTACAAGAATTTTTCCTTTTCTCAGACCCACTTAGCATGACCTACGAGAAGACCTACTATATTAGCTTCAGCTTGAGATATGGAGGCCTCCTCATTGGCTTTCAGCATCTACTATTCCATCATATTCCTATCCCTCCTCCCCACTTTAGCCAATTTCTACTCTAGGGAGGCATGTTTACCTTTGGCTATCTCGAGATCAGCCTCCAACCTACCTACGCAAGCTTGGGCATGTTGTAGTAATTGCTGCAATCTCTCATTTCCTTGCTTAAGCTTCTCCTCCGATGAGGTGGGCACCCCAAACCGCAGATCAACCATTAGAGAGCTCAGGTATAAGATGGACTAAAAAAAAGTAATGAAAAGAGTAAAATCTCATCCTCCATCAAAAAAAGTCAAAGAAAGTAGATGTTACCTTTGAGGCATGATCTACCTAATAACCAACCTTAGTGTCATAGTCCATAAATCCCAAAAAACACTGATCTATGGAGTTCAACACTCTCTGAAGCCACTCAGCATAGAGACTACCATCTCTGGTCTCCAGCACGGAGCTACTAGTAAAAAAAGTGGCATTTAAGGAAATCAGAGCATTAAGATAGGACGCTGGGCCGCGGCAGAGCTATTGCCCCCAATCAGAGTTAGGCATTTTTCTCGCCTACGAGAGATGATAGGGCAGCAGGTCGGGGAGGAAAAGAATGTCCAGATAATGGTAGACAAAGTTGAGGAAACTGATGCTATAGCTCAGTTGTAGAGGTAGGGGTTGAGTTGAGGGCTCACTAGTTAGGAAAATTAGCACTTGACCTTTCGAGTGACAGACCCCTCTGCTGCCTTGCATGCATGGTAAGCAGCAAGTAGACGAGACTCCATCAGCTGTTCTAAAAAAAAAAGAAAAAAAAACAATGAATATTTACTAAGTGATGAATTAAAGTGTCTAGCTAAAAAGGTTAATACCTATAGGTTGAGTGAGTTGGATAGCCTTAGGGCTTAGTCGAAAATGGTAGAGCATATGCCATTAATCGGCCAATAAACCTACATGGCAAGGGTTGTGGTTTAATCAATAAGCTAGGGATTGGGTGGTAGAGTCAAGTTTAGGTGTGCGACCTTGATGAGGTAAGTCAGTGATCTAGGTGGTGGGAAAATTCTAAGGATCAAGAGAAATAAAAAACTATTTTTTCTTCGAGCCACAATGGGAACTTTGAATCCGCTCCAAAATCTTACCAAGCCAGGAGATGTAAAATAAAAAAGGCATGGGCTGGAGGTTTTAGCGTGGAAGAAAGCTCGCCATAATTTGTGTTAGCTCATACCTAAAGTGGTTAACTATCATCCAAAAATCGACCATGAGTCGAAAGGAGTTAGGAACTAGCTGCATCAAGGAGATGTCGAAGCTCTTAGAGATGCGACAGAATAGGTCACGCACATGGAACCTAAGCCCCACTTCCAACTAGTCTATGAAAAAAGTGACATAGTCGGGAGGAGGGTTGTGAGGTCTATCGCTAGGACCTGGAAGAGCATATCAAATTCTTTGGGTATCCCCGCGTTCTCCCTAAGGTTGGCCAAACAAGCTTCAAAAAGGATATAAGCATGGGTCAGATAAGCAGGGTGGCTATCTGGGTCGGCCATCTTGATCTCAATAGGATGATGACTGGACAGCACGCGCACTAGTTCATCGGTAGAAATACCAAGGGAAAGAAAAGGGAATGAATGAAAGAGGTTCTAAGGACTTAGGAGAAGTGGACATCCAAGGGCAAATTGAGCACATAAAGAAGAATTTGAAAAGAAAATAGCAAAGGTAAATACAATTACTTGAGATATTGGGAAAAGAGGGGAAAGGATGGCCGAAAAATTAGAGTAAGGCACAAAAAAAAAGTAGGAGAATGAAGAAAATTAAACCCCTTTTATAGAGGGAAAAAGGTAAGTCATGAGAAAGAAAGAACTCTAGCCATAGATCACAAAGTAAAGATACATGTATGGATGGATAAAGGTAGTCAGGTGAAAAGACAAGGCATTTAATTTAAGCAATTATGGGCGCGAAATTCCAATAGTCCAGAATTTGAAA
Organism: Paulownia fortunei; assembly: GCA_019321725.1. Lineage (NCBI taxonomy): Eukaryota > Viridiplantae > Streptophyta > Magnoliopsida > Lamiales > Paulowniaceae > Paulownia > Paulownia fortunei. The sequence goes on from CM033108.1 coordinate 8,717,381, forward strand.
AGAGAGAGGCATACATCAGCCCTAATCACCAAAATCAGGATGTTTTCGTACTTTGCCTGACCTTCAGGATTTCTGGTTAGAAAGAGTAGGTGGGACTAGTTAATATGGAGTAAGTCAGGTCTGATCTATATGGCTTGAACCAGTGGCTAGGTTAGAGGGAAGATGGTTAAATTGGGCTACTGATATCTTTCGTCTTGAAAAGAATCGTGGGGGTAATCAGTCGGTCACTAACTCGATACATGAGCTATTATGTGCATCGCATGAGCTACGAGTGCGTGCGACCTATTATGTGCATTGCATGAGCTACGAGTGTGCGTGACCTATTATGTGCATCGCATGAGCTATATGTTGCATAATATACTATCATGCCAGGGTAGGTCGTCCCACCTTGAAGGACCTGCATCCTCTAGATCGTGCATGGTAATGCGAAAAGATAAGGTGAAACGATTATGGTTGAAAAATGACAGATAATCTTATTTAAGGTAAATCAAAAAGTATAATTACGTGTACATGGGGCAATTATAATAAATTGAGGTTTGAAATCTGCATTTTAGCCCTATATTGATTCTATAAATAAGAAAATTTACCTCAAAAAACAGATTACACTTTATATATCTCATATATATATTCTGCATGCATTTATCTTCTTCTCTAAACATTCAACTGACTTCAGCATCGAAGTCCTTACGTCGGACCTATCCAATGTCTGTTTTGCAGATTTTTCAACCAGTGGAGGAAAGGAAAAAGCAGCAGATTACTACTTGGGGTACATCTGCTGCAACCGATGCTATGCATTAGAGTTCTGATATTGTGTAGGCATCCAATATTTAGATCAACTTTATAGAAGATATGTTTGGAGCTTTAAAACAAATAAATCCAAACACTCGAAAGGGATTAAGGCAGAAACATATGAATCGCGAATTGATATATGCGGCATACCCACTTCATTTACAGATAACAATATAGATAAAACTCAACCTTTACCCATCAATCGGGATAGCAACAAATACACAGGACTAATTGTGACTCATTATTTTCTGTTTCCGTACAAATTTTAAATTTCAGTGCACCATGTATCCGTTCCGAGACCTATGCGAACCCAACATCTTCTCCAACAAAATTAAGTAGTGGAAATGAAAAGAAAAAGAAAACAAGGAGAACAAAAATGAGAAAATTGGACGTCCCACTTCGACATTATGAAAACCAGGTAATCATTTCCGCTTCATATTCAGGATACAGATATTCACCCAACTCCAGCTAAACTTGAGCTACTGGCAGTTGTATGCTTTATCTCAACAACTTAATAAATATACACGAGGCATTCTTTTAACAACGGTCGTGGTATCTTTGCAGCAACTGTTCGCTTTCCCAAAAATTAAAAAGAGAATCTTGCAATGACTAGGCTTACAGCTATGAAAATTATATAAAGGCCAACAAGGCAGAATCCCCAGAATCTAGGAACTCGAAATCTATACCAAGTTACGACCAACAAAGATCCCATCAAGCTCAGAAGCAAGAACACAAATGCAACTACAATACTTGTGTGGAAATGAAGCTCATAAGCTTCAGGGAAAACATTAGCAGTTTGCATCACTAAAGCTGTTCCAAGTCCGAAAAGCATGTTAAACATAGGCCCAGCAAAACACCCAGCCATAGCCATGGCTGGCTGCCCAGCTTTAGCAACAGCCACATCAGCAACAAGGTCCCCAACTGAATTTCCCCATGCAAGCACCGTCAATCCAAGAAGTGCAGAGGGCAACTGCAAAAGCATGCCAAGAGCCGCGAGGCAGTTTAGCAGTTCACCAGCTACAGTGGAAATCCAGAATACACTCATGACAAATGCAATGACCACTGCCGGGATTTGCTCAGTTTTAGGTGGCTCTTTTTCCACTATGTAATGAAGAATTGCTAAAGAGCAGCTTCCACAGAGTACCACCAACCAAAGAGGAAAATGGGTGCTTGGAAGAAGAAAAATAATCGGATGGTCTAAAGGCATAAATGATTTGCAGGAGTATAAAAGGGCAAGTGGACAAAGAGCAATGTTGGCAGATTGATAGAATCTGCTCCATTCAGACAGTGAAGTTTCAGGGACAGTGAGTTTTAGAAGTATTGAGACTGGAACTTTCCATGATTGTGAGATCTGCAGGGAAAAAATAACATTTATTCTAACTTAAACGATAAAAAAAAATTATTACATCACAACAGTTACCTATTATGCATACCATTGAGCTCAAAATAACCAATTTCTAAAATTACTCAAATTCACTTATGATATCATCTGTGTTTATGTGTGTGTGATTTGATCAATCACTCATTTCTCAGGAAAGAAAGTTTACCCATCAAGTTAAAACATAGGCTTCTATCATTATTCCGTAGGAGATATGTTAGATCTTATAGTCTGTAATTAGACTATTGTCCAACTGAAAGCTACGAACAAAATGAAATAATTTTTGCCAAATATTGCAGTGGCACTTTTCCTTTCTTCAGATCCATCAATAATAATGTGGTGGCATAAAAAGGAAATGACTTCATCTTGCCTCATCATATGTGAGCGTAAGAAATATTTTCTATTGTTCGCCATAAAAAGTTTCATTCTCAAGATCAGAAAGCTCAATATTTCTGTGGGACACCTTTACATCGGCATAGTTATGCAGAGAAAATGGGATTGAAACTCAAGCTTACTATAAGCACTCAGCAAATGATGAAAATGGATACACAAGAGAGAATTTCAGAAGCTCCAAGCCATTAACATTGATCTCACATCTATTCAAGAATAAAGGCATACCAGCTCAGAATTAACCACAAAATTGGATGTAGAGTTCCCTTAAAAGGTATATTTTCCATGAATTAATAGGATTTTTCTGTCCTTTTCTTGTAGAATATCCATGACGGGACAAGAATATGTGCACAGTTACCTCCACTCTATTTCAACACTAAGTAGTACTAACAAAGCAAAACCATAAATTTCCGGCTATGCTTGATTTTGTTTTTTGTATTCTAGGACAATGTTTATTGGGAGAATGTGTGTATTAGGGGGAAAATGTATTGAAAAATGTAATGTATGTTTTGTTTTATTTTGGGGTAATAAATTGAGAATGAAATTGAGGGGTGAATTTAAAACCAAACAAAGCGTAATATTTTCAATTTCTTTTTTGCTGCATCATTCGCGTAATTTCTCTGAGTTTAGTTGTTTCCATTGTAATCACACTTCATTGTGCATGGAATGCTTAAGAAGAAAGAAAGAATAACTATATTCCCACAATGTTTTCTTTTTGTCACCCTTAGCTTCTGGTAATCTTTTTTGTAGTTGAACTTAAAGGAAGTAGGTGAAAAGGTTGTATCAACTACTCTGGCCTAGTAGAAGTCCTTTGTCGTACCCACCAGAACATGAGATAGTTACTTGTTAAATTTGCTTTATATTGATAGAAAAAAGGGAAATTTTTCACATGAAGCAGCTGAAGCAGAAATTTGGAGCTACTGGCTATGTGCTTAATACACTCCAAAATCTTAGCCATAATGCTATTCAGAAAAGAATATTTGTTTTGACTTTCAGTTTCTGAGGAAAGACTGCAAATTTGCGAATTTATGTAAGTATTTATCAAATAAAGACTCTGCAATAAAGGGTAAATTTTTGCTTATTTTCAGGACACTAATCGCCCTTTACTTTTTTTATTGATTATCAGGGATTAACCATCCATATTTTCATTGAAAATCTTTCAGGACACTTAATTGTCATTTACTTTCGCGATTGTAAGGGATTGGCCTTTCTTAATTTATATTCTTATTATTAGTCATTTTACTTTATTGATTGGAAAGGTTAGTTGTCTAGGATTTAATTTATTTTTTTTTTAGGTTATTCAGTAATTTGGCTTTAGAAAACAAAGTAATCCTAACAGAAAATGAATAGAATTAAGCATAATGAACTTGTTGATTGAGGATAGTGATTGATATCTTATATTTTTATAGATAATTCACACCTAAGGTTGAAGAGTAACACCTAAGAAGTAAGATACAATCGATTAAAGGTAAGTGAAAATCCATTTGCAACTATAATGCATGGACATAGTATTTCTTGCCTTATCTATATTAAATGTGATCCTTGTGTCTTAATGAGTGTATTATGAGTATTATAAATATCTTATAGTACATATGTTGCTTGGATGATGGGACATGGGATCCGTTGTGTTATTAAACATACCATTCATCAGCATTTACAAGTATATGCATAATACATGCTCACAGTTGAGGTAAGCTTCTTTATGTAACTATTGCAGTTACTTGGTACATTTTTTTTTCTTCAGCAAAGAAGAACAACGTATGCAGGGCAACGACTATTAGAACGTCCTAAGAAATTGTCCTCCCAAGTCCCATTTATAAAAAAATTACCTGGACTTTTTCAGCAGTCTGTTGCTCGATAATATTATGCATAGCATAAGAGGTCAGCAACTTTATGGGTAAATTATAATCATGTACAACACGCACGTCTTACTACTACACTAATAGATTCATAATACACCATTGCAGTTTAATTCTCACTGGTTACAGCAACAAGGGTAAGCAGGCACATATGCCTGAAAGGGTTAGTGAAAAATTAAAGCAAACTTAACCTTCAGTTTAGATATATAGTTGTGGCCCTCGAAGTGCAATTGACAAGTCAAGTGTAGCAATAGCACCAATATAGAGTTATACCATGAAATGCCAATTGAACATGGGATTTATAGATTCAGTATCATTGTTAGAGGAAAAGAAAAGTATAATTCATTGCCTTTTTAGGAGAATCAGATAACCTTACCTCTTACAAAATGCTCCCATGACGGTAATAGCGAAGGCATTCCAAATAGGTCTGACACTGAGTGCATCTAAAGCATGCAAGGAGAACTGTACTAGCAACTCACACAAAGCTAATTGTGCCAGGTCAAATTAAGGCATGTTTGATCTCTTATTTCTTCTCTATGAACTACTGGCCTATAACTAGATCAAAATTTTGAAGTAAAAGACAGAAGATCACATACTTTTTCTTTCAACATCACAAAATCACAATCCAATGATACAAAAGACTGAAACTTATCAGAATGCTCAGAAAAGCAATCATCAGATTGTCCATTTCCCCCAATAACCAAAGATTGAACTGGACAACACTAATTTTCAGGCATCTAAAGCATATACTAAGCTTGTCATTGCAGAAAAAATTAACCTAAAATATACAGTTAGCTAATATCTTTGGTCATTTCTTTCATGTTACAGAAATTATTACCATTCTTTCCTTATGTACTTTTGACTTTTAGGGCAATAAATCAAATCATTGAATAATTCTTGTTCTTTTTGTAATCACTGGTGCAACATATAAGTTTTGAAGGAAACTAACAAAAGGATTATGCAGGACAAGAGTAGTATACGTTAACTATGTGATACACACACCATGAGTGATAGGTATACTTTTGAACATGTCACAGTTCATTTTTACAAGTCAATCATCACTTGTAACTGTAAAAATCTACAGGATGAAACCTTATTCTACTTCTCAAAGTTAAGATTTCTTAGACCTAATATGGACCTTTTTTTATGACCAAATTTCTTTTGAAAACTATAGTGAGAGAGGTTCTCTATGGTGCTGTATTACATTTCTCTATGCATATTTGTAAGTTTGATATTTATAGTATACCTAATCAAACTAATCATATCTAGAGAGAAGAATGTCACGTCCTTTATCATACATTATTGTTTCAACTTCCTAAAGGAAAGTAGCACTTTTCCGTTACTATGTACTATTAGATACATGTCCAATGGACATATGTAACTTGAGACACTCTCCATAATGTAATCAGGTATAATAGCTCATTCTGTTGACAAAATCTGTCATGTAGTTTCCATTGGGAAAAGGAAACCAATATTCTAATCTTGCCCATACTTTCACTTCTAAGATACTGAAGAACATCAGTATGTTGACAGGACACCAGTATAAATCATTCACAAGGTTTAAGCCTCTAAGATAAAGTTTACAAGCAATTTAAATATGAAGTATAGATCACAAGTTTTCCAAACGCAAAAACAAAAGACAATCACGAAGCATATGAGGTTGAATAAGCAATCTCTTAAAGTCACTAATGTACAAGGGAAATAAAGATGGGATCCACTAGATAGATACCATACCTTTTCAAGGGCTTTCCAGAACCCAAAACTCGGTTTCCTTTTAACTTCCAATCTGCGTGTTAATTCCCCACTTTCAAAATCCATTTCCTCCAGCTCTTTATGCACCCGTGTCTCCCAATTCTCACCCAACCCCAACTCTCTACCATCACCAGAACTATTACTTTTCTCTCCACCAATACCACCATATCCCAAATCCATAGAAAATACAATCCCAACAAAGAAAAGGTAGAAACCAACAAAACCAACAGCCTGCCACAAGAAAATCTCAGCACTCAAGTAGACGTAAAACAGAAACAATGCAGCAGTCAAATAAAACAGAACATCCCTAATGAAAGGAGCTGGGTCGACCGCAAAGGGCGCTGCATATATGGCGACAAAACCGACAACAAAAGCAGAGACAAAAGTCCCAGCTGAAAGAATTGCACCAAACCCAGTTCTGGGCTGTCCCCCCTAACAGCAGCCACCGAGGCAAACACATCGGGAGCCCCATTGCCGAGAGCTAAAAGCGTGACTGCACCCATCGAAGGTGAGAGTTTCAAGTGGGTAGAGAGCTTGGTTACAACCACGGAGAAGCGATCTTGGGCAGTTTTGACTAAGATATAGAACTGCAAAAGAAGAATGAGGGTGAGGAAAGGGACCGATATAAATGGGTTGCTGCCAAAGAGGCAGAAATGGAAAGAGGAATAGTTGAAGAGGCCATCGGAGGATGTGAGGTTGGAGGGCAAGCATCTGGGGATGAGGGAAATGAGGAGGGACCTGTGGGGAAATAGTGGAGATTTTGAGGGGTAGCATAGGGAAGGGTAAATAGAAGGGCGGGGAAGGAGGAGGAAGAAGAGAAGGGTAGTGACGAGGATGAGTGAGATTACAGTGATCTTGAGGACTCCGCGGCAACTATTGGCGGAGGCGATGAAGTTGAAGGCCATGCCATTCCAAATCTCTATTATTTTAGAAAACTGCTCAAGTTATGCACATATCACTTTTTTGTCCGTGTTTCAGCAGACCCTACACGAGTGAGTCTTGACTTCTGATCATGCCCTTTCTTTCGTCTCTTCTTTGACGCGATTTTGCTTCTATGCCAGCACAATCCAGTCCAATTAATTAATTTATTTTTTTCTACAGAAAGAGATACCAAACCCATGGTGTGTCACTGTAGTGAAAGCCCCTGTGAATTTTTCATTTGATTTTTTTTTATGCTTCAATTTTGTTCATATTATAAATACAATATTTAATTTTATAATGTTTCAATATTTATAAAATAAAATATTTAACAATCATTCATACACTCAACATACCATTTAATGCATGAAATGTATATGTACATGATGCTTCATAAAATAATAAGTTAACAATCCACAATCTCATGCGTTCATATTTCATTGAGTTGAACATTTACAGCAAGTCATACAACTACCCATTCTATAAACGTAAAGGGACAAAAATTTATAGGCAAAACGTTCAACCTTGCATTCATTCCTCAATCTCCAATACGTGGAGAGCCAAGACTTGCATGCAACTCATAAAAGCAAGCAACTCATGCGCAGGCATATTTAAAGCAACAAAAAAGATTGCAATTTTCCCAAACAGCCTACCAAGTGTTTGGGCGGTTGTCTTTGAAAAGATTAGTCAAATGTACCTTAGTTATCAAATTCTTTCCATTCTTGCTAAGCTTTGTGCCTTGGCCAAAATCCTACACACTATTTGTAGTCAACACAGATTGACACACTGGTCCATCCCCACTGCCCGTAAGTCGGCAAGTCTCCCATGCTGCTTGTCCAACGTCGGCATAATTTTGCACACACTTGTGCCACCATGCACATATTGCCCTACCCACTGCCCATATAAGTCTTCGCACAACATTGGCACACTTTGCAAGGTATAACGCACAATTTGCCCAACCTTCTACACAAGTCCGCAACCAACCACTTTGCCCACATGGCACGGGCAAGAAGCCTGCTTGCACTCGCCCAACCTCAACACTATTAATTCATAGGACCAAGTCGAGGGGCCCACTTGTTGGGTCTAATCCGAATTTACCCAAAATAAACCTAGGGTCAAGTCATGGTGCACCTATTCAAGCCCACTTGAATCATGGCTAAGTCCTGAGGTCCACCAGGGGCATAAGACCTTGAATCACTTGACTCTTTTATAATAGGTTTAAAAAGATAAAAAAAAAAAAAGAAATGAATCACACACCGCGTTTGACCTATGTGATTTTTTGTGATGCCCTTTACTAATTCCAAATCCAAGCCCAAATCACGTTTCCAACTCCAACATGAGTGCACACTGCGCAGCAGCTCACTGGTGAGCTGCTAACGCCCAGCATACAGCAGGCCATTACCTATTGGGTTGCCATCCAGCCACTTGCCATGTCTGTAACCTTTATTTGCCAAATATGCCCCAAATCAATGCGGTATGTGCAGCAAAGCAACCATGGCACGACACCAAGTCAATTAATTTTCAATGCTACACAATGTTTGTAACCATCTCCAATGTCGCATGTAACTTTTTAGGAATCTTCTCTCACCTCACTGTCACTAACAATATCGTTTCCCACAAAATTTATCAACGAAATGACAATAAGAAACCAGCAGTTCTTTTCCTTTTTTGGAGTGTTATTTGCTAATTTTTAGTTCTAGATTAATATTTTGTGCGTAATGAAGCTGAATCCACTTGGTGTTCGTGACCAACTTAATTGATCACCTTTCAGGGTCAAATAGTTTAGGCAAATTATAGCCGAGAGTTTAAACGAAATTTTGCAACTCTTAAATTACAAATCCTACAAATACTGAAATCCATCAAATATATCTTCGTTTTTTGGCGCACGTAAAAATAAACTCCAACCTTCTACTTCTCATTTTGTTCCTCAAGTGCTTATACCTCCAAGGGAAGGCTAAAGTTATAGCAAATGTCACAACTTATAGTTTTCATCTATACACCTGCGGCAAGCGGAAGCCACTCATCACTATTTTGTCGGCAAACATCTTGCCAGTCTTTGGCATGACATGCCAATGCAGTGTTAAGTTAAAGTCTTTGCCCCGTAAATTGCTTCCCTACAACACATAAGGAAATAAAGAAGGTTAATCAAAAGTTAGCTAAAACTAAATAAACAAAAGTATTAGAAGAACAACCACTCACTTGATCAATAAAACGATATTTGTTAGTTGTGTGAATCCAAAACTTTGCGTGTTCTTTGGTAGGTATAATACCATCCCACAAGGATACCTGCAAAATGCATTCAGAACATTTAAAGCGTGATAAAGATAAATGAAACACAGGTCAGAAGCTTTCCCACAAAAGATTATGGTAATTAGCCTTCTTATTGTAAACTAATTTTCTCCTTCACTAATGCAAATAAGGCAAAAGGAATGTGACAAGCAACTGAAATAGGGATGTCGCCCCCGGGGGGTGGGGAGAGGATGGGATGTGTTTGGGAATTGGGAATATGCATATTGCACGGAATATCCGCTCAACCAAAGAAATCTAGGAGATAATTTTTATGAAGCAAAGACGGGAATTCCTTCCATGGCGAATGAACATGCAATAAATTCCAGTACCAAAGCATAAAAGTTAGTTAAGAGCATTATTCCTGCGATGTCAAGATTTAGGATAATGTGGACTGCTCCAATCTTCTTTATTGTGACATCAAAGCATCGGACAGTCTACTTACTGTTTTATATAATTTCTTGATAATCTTATTAAGAGAAACACAATAGTGGCATTTTTTTTTTATCTGGCGTGGCAAAATTGGGGTAAAATGAGGACCTAAATCCTAAAACTTTTTTTGTCTTATTTTTTTGTCAAATAACAATAATAGTTTTAACTTTTCAAGATTTCAATTCAAATATATTTTCTATTATAATCGTCATACTTTATCAATGGAAAAATGTCGTGGAGGTAGTTTGGGCAGTGTAAAAATGGTGGAGTTTTGGATGGAAGTTGAAAGGAGGGAGTGTCAATGGCAAGATTCACGTAAAAGTGGGCTGTTTGTCTAGATGTCAAAGTTCAGAAGGTTGATGCAGATTTTCCCAATATTTATTTAGCAAGTATACAATCAACCATGTTTTGAACTTCCAAAAATTGTCTATAGTCTGGACAAATCAAGGGTTTTCTTCACTGGTAATATTATAATCCAGCTTGCTTCTCTGGGAGGTGTTCTCTTAAAATTCTGAATTAAGCTTATGCTTCGCTATTAAATTATTGCTAATAGAAAAAATTAACAGAATAAAGATGTAAAGAGTTCTGGCAAACATATGTTTTAACTTCACGACAGATTAACCATAAAAGACAAAAGCTACATAATTTATATTACAACAGCAATTTGCACAATGATCAAATGATAGCAGAAAACTTATGTCAGCATTGAGAAAAAGAATACATCGGAGAAAGTTTGTGAACATCATCATTTAACATCATAACCACCTCCACTAAGAAATATAGGATGGAAAAACTCATAGCAGAGAATGATATTGACAACCAGAGGTACTAACATATACATACTACAATGCTAAAACAAGTAGAGTGAGTAAGAACAATAATTACGATATGCATAATCTACAACACACATCAAAGATAAGTTAAAAACAGCTTGAATTGGACTCATGAATTAGCAAACCTGATTAAGCATATTTTTTGGGGTTTCATACTCAGCGGCTAAAAATACAAAGACCTGCAAATTTGAGATGAATATTTGTCACATCCAAATGAACTTCAATAGCAATAAGTGACTGGAAAATTCAGCAGAAAAGCCAACTATATTCATAGATTTAGGAGCTGGCACTTGACATTAAGTTTTTTTTCTCTCCCCTAACCTGCCAAATTGGGCCCCACAAATAAGTGTAAAGAAAGAGATGCAAAGCATACATCTTTTTGAGGATGAGTTGAAGTAAAAAAGAATATATGGCAGCAGATTTGGCTACCCTTAGGCTATTACAATGCAGTTGCATAGCCTATAATCCATCATTGTTCATAAACAAACCACAAAAAAGTTTCACGCCTATGCCCAACCGACTGAACTTTGCCCATGAAAACAAGATAAAGTAGTGATGGCGATGTTCTCGTCTTTAATCCTCTGCCAACAACCAAACCAATATTCATGACTTAAAGATAAATAAGATACAAAATCAGAAATAAAACCAATAAAAGCTCATAGGTCCATGTACAGAAATCAAAAAGTTCTCTTCTAAACTGAAATCACCAAAAGCATACAGAGAACATACTAGAGATAGTCACAGTGCGACATCGAGAATGTTCTAAATACAGACAAACCTGCTTCGTATTCCACGTAAACAATGACTCTAAGTTTGCTGATATATTCAATGTCAGGCTCACCTGCATAATGTAAAAGCCTCATTAAACAACCATGTACGTCACCTTCTATTTATTGTTTCTCAAAGGGGAAACAAGAAGCTGGCCACCACTCTGCATGTTGTTTTGGGTAAGGTCAACACCCACAACTTTTCATGTTGCTGACTTCAGCATGGGAATTAAAGCACAATATTTGTTTATTTAAACCAGAAGGCCATTTGCTCCCGAGATTAATTACCAGTTCACACAGCCCCTCAAAAGGAGAAAAAAGAGGTGGGGGCGGGGGGGGGGGGGGGGGGGCAAAAGAAGTTAGAATAAAAGAGGACCAAACAGTTCTGATACATTCTTATTTTCTTCAATTTCCTTTGGTTGATGTAGGGGTTGAAAGCGGGGAAAGCTTTAACCTTAGTCTGCATCTGGAAGTATCACGAATCAGTAACATATAAGAAAATAAGCACACCTTTTCCAAGCTGCAAAATTCGCGTTCTTCAGAATTCACTTAATTACTTGTCGATCATGACCAAGTTTTCATTTGAATTCAAAAACAGCACATATGCATCGACAAAGCTTAGGAACTAGTACAGTGACAATCTCCTCAACCCACCTTCGCTAAGCACAAGAACCTCCTATCTAAAGGTGATTGGAAATATTGCATTGAAATAACAAAGATTTCCTATTTTCAAAACCTTAAGTGCATATTGAATTGACCCTCAAACAACATCTACTACATACTGATGAGCATTTTGTATGATAAAATTCTCACCATAAATGAAACATAATAAGTTGTTCCAGATCAAGAAAGAGAAAAAAAGAACTAGGAAATTTTTTTAGAGAGTTAAAAATTCTAATCAGCAAGCTGATGACTTCCAATTATCAAAGAAAACAACAAAGCAAAGATGGTTTTAAGTTGAGAGGCTAACAGGCACAAGGAAATATGCTAAAGCTGAAAGGGCTGCATCTGAACACTGTTTGACTAAGTTTCTTGGTTTTGGAATAGTGGTATTGAAGAAAAAGAAAATATCTTAAGACTTTAAAAAGAATCACTATAATGTATCAGATTAATGTCCTGGCAATTCTCAAAGCTTTGGTGGAAGAGAGTTAAATTGGACCTCGCAAAAAGAGGCTGCTTAGGTAAGATTACGCTCTTTTGGAGTAAAAAATTTATTTATCAGTTAATACAAAACAATGCTCAATTTTGTGAATGTCCAATTTGAGTGTAGTTAGTTTCTGCATTGTTTTGGGCACTTCTCTATATGCATTATGCACTGCAAACGGAAAGATGAGAATTTTGGGAAGGTCTTAAGATGTTCTCATAATTCGATTGCAATAGATTTAATGAAGTGACTGAAAATGATGAGCAACATACAGGGAGAAATTAAAGATTTGCTCAAGCTGTAAAAAGATGTTTAATGGATGGTGGGTTTGAAGAAAGCAGGTTCACATGATCGAATAGAAGAATTTGGGAGAGTCTTGATTCTATATTTTTATTCAGCTATGTGGGGAGAGATAACAAGTGGGTAAGACATCATGATTTCATTCCTTTTGTTAAGAGAATTTGGTTATCCCCTGCTCTCAAGGTACACTGTTCAATTTTTGGGAGAAGCAGACTTTACTGAAAGAAATCTCGAGCTATCTAACAAGCATGTATCATAGTACATATGTAAATGCGCATAATATAGATATGCATACTTAAAGTAGTAATAAGACACATTCCCAGCATTCTAATTTGAGGTTGAAAATTTAAAACTATTTCGAACTTCCTTTTCTTCAACTTTCATGTAAAGCTCCGCATATTAAACACATTTTGAACAGAGGGAGTATAATAGTGTAATAGGCTAATATTATTATGCACTGCGTGTTATAATAAGGTTAAATTTATGTATCATAAAATTATAATTTATGGTGGTGTAAAGATGAAAATATTTTTTAATTTTGTTCTCACTAATTCTCACTTAACTGGGTATTCCATTTTTCTTCATGAGCAAAAGGATTTAGTTTTCCTTTCAAAAGTCATTTTCACTTGGTTTGGCCCTACAAAGTACAAACACAGAGTGGAAATTAAAAAAAAAAAAAAAATAACAAAACAAAGCAAAACAAAAAACAGAAAAAGAAAGAGGGAATGGTCATTCCAGGAATGGCTATTCTCTTGTATCAAATGGTGCATAAATGCTTACAAGAGCGGACCGGTACTGCCACATAATCGTGAGGCAAAAGCGTGCAGGGAGCTTTTATTCACAGATATAAGCAACCTGATGGTACTTAGTTTGATAATCAGGTTGGCATCAAACACTCTGTTGTGGCTTAATTTAAACAAATAAGTAATAGTATGCATTAAAATTTTACGTATATATAGTATATATAACGAAAAACTAAAACTGAAACAATATTAAACCACCAACATGTATGATTCAAGTTTTCTGATTGCTTCTACTTTAATATACTCTTTATCAATTTTCTTTATCTATATGCCAAAAAGTCATATTTTTCAAATAAAGCAATAAATAGAAAAAACCATTACATATCAATAATCATGCATGCATACATACATATGTATGTTAGGTTCACATTGTATAGATTTTGATGATGACTAGAGGTTGAATGTTTAGGACCCCTAAAATTCGTGTAATTTTTCTGTTTATTAGGAAATAGTTGTTTATTTTCAGAGCAAAAGAGAGCAGGACAGACAAAAAGCAGCTAGAGCAGATCAGATGAGAGCATAGAGTAGTGGAGCAGAACAGGGAGAAGAACAGATTAGTGTAGCAAAGCAGATCATTTCAGAGCAGAGCAGCGGACTAGAATACATTAGAGCAGAAGACCAATGCTATACAGAGCAGAGATTCTGAATAGAAGTGAAGACTGTTTCAAGGACAATTCAATAGTCCAAGACCAGAGTGAAAGAGTTTTTCGTTTCAGCCAGGCACAAACTTAAGTGGAGTGCGACATATTGCTCCAAAAGCAATACTCACAGCTATCAATAGTACTAGAAGCATCACAAAAATCCAAAAAGGCGAATATAATTTATCTGAGGAAGGACAAACAGTATTAGAAGGATGAAGGACTGAAAATTGTGCACTACCAGACGTGCGGAGAAACAGATGTACGGAGAAACAGGTGTGCAAATGGACAAAGGAATTTAATATAAAAGCTGCAACACGCAGAATTTTCACAGTTCTATAAATAGCAAATGAAGACAAATCTGAAGAGGACGATGAACAACGATTAAAAAGGCACGCCATTCTAAGCTAGCATTTATATAAAGAAAAGCAAAAGATATTCTAAACCCTAGACAAATTCTGAAAAAATTGAGCGTATAGTTTAGTTAAGTGTTTTTCAAACACTAAATTTTTCATCAAAGGAGTGTTGAGTTGTGTAGGCTCACACCTTTTTTTCCAAGTAGACTCTTGTGTAGGGTAACTTAGCATCAATCGAGCTCTGTGTAAGTTGATTGTGAAGGAAGGGATAGCTTGAGTTTTGTAATTAGACTGCTGTAACTCGAACTAAGACTTGCAAAAAAATCTATGGATATCTACTTGATTCCTTCAGGAGATTGGAGAAGCATGGATATAGAAGGATTACGCCACCTTCGAACTACTATAAGAATTTGTAATGTTATTTAATCTGCAGCAGTATACATTCTGTTAGCTTACTAAGCTATTAGCAACTGTTATAATCTGCACATTGCATATTTTCATCACTTTAACAGTTTTAACAGTAACCTATTCTAATTTTAACTTTATCGTAAATTTCCACTATGCAACTCTATTAAAACTTAGCATGATTTTAACCTGAGTCTCTAAGTCAATAGGCGAGTAACTGTATGTCACTGAATTTTTTGAAAACAAATTTTGTGCAAGTTCCTCAGAATAATTTGGAACCCCACACCTTAGTCCCTTTTATACTTCTATACCACTTCAGACCACAAGTAGTATTAGAGTGGTTGATTTCTACCATAAATCTAAGCCATTTGAATTTTGATCCAAAATAACTTGCCCAGTTTTCAGCATGAACATAGACAACATTGCACTTTCTAATATTTCAAAGTTATTAGAGTTCTACCATAGTGTGGGACATCAAGACTGTTGCTACGAGGGAATTGAAGAACCTATCTCTAATGAGCCTACATGAACTGACCTAAAAACTTACAAATTTGAAATGGAAACGAGTGAAGAAGAGCCATCAACATTATCACATAAGACTATTCACTAGCAACTATGGAGTTCAGTGACAAGGCCCCTAGTGTGACGAATGATGAATCAATGGCACTCCCACTCAGAAAGTTCAAGAAGTTCACAAAGAGAAACTACAAGAACAAAGAAGAAACCTCAACTACCAAACGATAGCGACAAAGCCAAGTGAAGTTAAACAAGAAGTCAAACAGATAACTGACTATGTTACAATTTAAGAAACTTGGATACTATACAAGGGATTGCCCCTATCCTCTACTGGAGAGAAAAGAGAGAAAAGAAAGAAGATTGTGGAAAAAGGAAAAAGAACAAAGTTCTGTTGTCGAGGCTGAACTCAGCAAACAACCTGCTGAAACAAAAATCAATCTCTTCAAGTGACAGTAAATTAAAGGAATTAGTAATGATGTGTTCAATAACAACCCAAAGGACTCAAAGGTTCAAAGAGTTGAGGTAACTTCCTATGACTCTAACAAATCAGAGGACTCAAAGGTCCAGAGAAGTGAGGTAACTTCATATGACTCATCTGACCTATCTAAGGAAGATCTCTTCAGAATACTGAAAGATCTCATGAATGATCTTCATAACATCACTGACCCACACGGCTAAGTAAGGAGAATATCGTTTAAAGAGTGAGCACAAGATTCTTAAGCTGAGTTGGATATCCAAAAAAACTGTATAGAAAGGTGCAAAAAACTCAAAATTGAAAATGATCAGCTTAAGCGTTACATTGAGCTAAATACAAAATATACAGAACTATATAAGCTTATCTCTTCATTTTCTAAGGCATCTAAAACAATAGATGGCTAATAACTGTGAAAAAAGCATGGATGACAAATCAAGATATGGGTTCGAACACCATAATTCTGTCAGTACTTCAGAAGTACTTCCAAGCAAACAAAGTCAAAACTCTGTATCAAAATGAGATTCAAGGGCAGCATGTTGCTAAGAAAGCGAAGAGAAGTGAAATTGGACGTATGGATTAACAAAAACCTGTTGAATCTTAATCTCCTAAGAAACTTGAGTCCAAAAGTTCAAAAGACAAACAAACACTTCTCTAATACATGCTAATCAACTGGAATCCACAATGAACAACACCAGAGGAATGTGAGAATCTACTATCAATAAGGTGATAGATATGTGAGGATATATAAATATCACTCACCTACACATCATAGATACTATCACTCACCTACACATCACAATCATTATCAATCACCTGCAAGACACAATCTTTACTAACCTACACCGCATGCACATCATCAGAAAACTGCATGTCATGCATATCATACAAGAGTTCAATGGAAGCCTCAGAAGCTTGATCCCAGTCAAGAAAGATCAAACAAGCGTGGGTTTTTAAAGATACTAACAAAAACCTAAGATGCAGTGGTACCTAAAAAGTAAAGAAATTTTTTGCAGGTATGCAAGATAGTCAATGTGTTACCCTGGTGGATAGACAGTAGATGCTCAAGACACATGACACGTGACAAGACTCAAATGATGGATGGATTTCAAACCTACTAAGGGAACCAAGGTTGTCTTTGGTGATAACTCTGAAAGCCAAAACCAAAGGTATACGCAAAGTGTGTGAAGTTAATATTGAAATTCAAGAAGTTTTACATGTTGATAACTAAAATTTATTGAGTATAAGTCAATTTTTACACTATTAAATTTTCAAATAATTATTGTTATTATAGGGGTGTGCACGGTTTGGTAAACCGACCAAACCATGACAAAACTGAAAATTCGGTATAAACCAAAACCGAACCGAAATTTCGGTTCGGTATTCGGTATGCATTTTTTCAAAATTTCGGTATTTGGTTCGGTATCGGTATTTGGTTCGGTATACCGTACCGAACCGAATACCGAATTTTTTTTTAATTTATTTTTTTAAAACATTATTGATTAATTTTGACATTTTAAGTATTTTTTAGTCTATTATCCTTATGTTCAATTGTTTAGTAATTAATTAATAATTATTTAGTTGGTGCTTATGAAGATGATTAAAATTTAACTTAATAAAAATAATATATATATTATTTTTAATAACTAGAAGAGTGCAATTTTTTTTGTTTGATGAAATGCATCACCAAAATGCCGATTGAATACTCACCACTTACGGATTAAACTAAATGTAGTTTGATTCCTTAATTATTTATTGTTAGTCACAAATGGAACAAATATATAAGCATATTTTTGTTTTCAACAATTCAATTATTTACCTTTGCCCAAATAATAGCCATTTATGATTGAAAATAAATTCTAAAAAATAGTACAAATGATTGAATTATATTTTCTATAGGTCACAACTCCTTAATTAATAATTGTTATGCATGAATTCTTGAAAACAGAGGGAGTAAATTTTTTTTTTATATAAATTTCGGTTTTACCAAAACCGTACCGAATTACCGAATTTTTTTCGGTAATTACCGAGCCAAACCGATTTATTTCAGTTCGGTATTCAGTTTGGAAAATTTTCGTACCGAAATTTCGGTTCGGTTCGGTACGGTTTTACCGAATGCACACCCCTAGTTATGTACAAAAAATTGAGTTACCTCTCCTAGGGTTCAAGAGTTGCTTTCAGAGCCCTTGATTGAGATTTGCACATTGTATAAATTAAGCTCACAGGGATCAAGAAAGAAATGTTAATGTTGTTGAATGATCTTGATCTCGAACAACTGACTGTACTTGTTTTATAACTAAAAATCAATTAGAGCGGATGGTCGTGGCGCAGAAGACTGAATAAGACAATTGCCAATCTTTCTATGTTGGAGTCGGTGGATGAAATATCAAGCAATTCATATCAAAAGGATAAAATATGCCAAGTTTGTCAACAAAGCAAAGTGATCAAATCCATATTCAAATATATGAAAAATCTGCCTACCATCCTAGCACTAGAATTGCTACAAATGAAATTATTTGGACCAGCGCTGACAGTCAGCTTGAGTAGTGGAGGACTACATAAGATTCATATAGGTAATATTTCTGAAGAGTAAGGATGAAACTTGTGAAAAGCTGACGGAGCTAATGAAAACGATTAACCAAAGAAGGGTCAAGCAATTGTGAACAGATCAATGGTACTGAATTTACAAATAGTGGAGTAGAAAATTTTTACAGAACATGGAACTGGGCATGGGTACTCTGCAACAAGAACTCTATAACAGAATGCTGTAGCTTAGACAAGGAACAGAACACTTAGGTAGGCAATCAGAAGCATGCTTGCAAAATCTAAACTACAAAAAGATTATGGGTTGAAGCTATAAACACTGCTAGCTGACTCAAAATAGATATCAACAAGCAGCACAACAAAGCTCTTTATGAAATGTCGAAATGAAGGAAGCCCAACATTTCATACTTCCACATATTCTTTGAGTATTACATTCCCAATAATAGTAAAGATGAACTGCTTGTATTTAATGCTAAATTTGACAAATGAGTATTTCTTGGTTAGTCTTCAGACAATAAAGCTTTTAGAGATTTTAATAAAAGAACTCTAGTTGTGGAAGGATCTGTTCAATGTTATATTTCATGAAAGTAAGGCTTATGTTCATGATATAGGACGGGTCAATGAAGAAACCAAGAAGATGGGTGACTAAAGTTGGAAGATGATAGTGAGAATGATATCTACGCGGGCATCAAGAATACTGGAGAAAAAATGAAGATCGGGACAATAAAGATGAAAACACTCACTCGATAGGAACAGAGCAGGCAATAAAGCTGAAAACACTCATGTGATAGGAACAGATCAAGCAGGTCCGAGTAACCAAAATACAGCAAAGTGTCAATTAGAGCACAGGACTGAACTGCAACCAAACTTGAGATGGCTCAAGGATCACCTCCAGACCTAGTTATTGGAAATCTATTAGCAGAAGTAAGAGCAGTAGTAAGAACAAGATCAGCAACTGAAACTGAGGCTATGCTTGGACTTCTATTACAAATGGAACCTAAAAAGATAGATGAAGCCCTTAGAGATCCAAGTTAGAAAGAGCTCAATTTGTTTGAAAGAAAGCAGGTGCAGACACTTATTCCGAGACCATCACACCAACGAGTAATTGGAATCAAATGGGTCTTCAGGAGTAAGGAGGATAAACAAGGAGTTGTTACAAGAAATAAGGCCAAGCTAGTGGCAAATTGATACTCACAAGAAGAGGGTATAGATTTTGATGAAACATTTGCACTTGGAGCTACACAGGAGGTAATAAGGATGATGTTACTCGCATATGCAGCTTTTATAGATTTCACCGTTTATCAAATGGATGTGAAGAGTGCATTGGTGAACTAAAACTTCAAGAAAAAGTTTATATAGAACAACCTGGATTTGTGAATCACTCAACAGCAAATTATGTCCACATATTAAACAAAGCATTGTATGGGTTGAAACAAGAACTCAGAGCATGGTACGCACTTTTTCCAAACTTCCTAGTTCAAACTGATTTTATCAAAATTATATCCACTCACAAAGATTTGTGTGAAAAATTCTCTAAGCTAATGCACACAATATTTGAAATAAACATGGTGGCTGAACTGTACGTCTTCCTGCGATTAAAAGTGAAATAGCTACTAGATGGAATCTTCATTAATCGTGCCAAATACACAAGGAATATTTTGAAGAAATTTAGAGCATACAATAGCACCCTAGCTAAAATCCCAACTATTACATCCACTAAGCTAGACAAGGATGATTGTAAATCTGTGGATGTGACAATGTATAGAGGTTTGAGTTGCTTCTCAACTCTACTTGATTGCTAGTAGACCAGACATTATGTTTGTTGTTTGCATATGCGTTAGATTACAATTTGATCCAAACAATCACATTACTTAAATGAAAAAGGATCCTTAAGTACCTTAAAGGAACCCTCAATATGGGATTTTGGTATCCAAAGAATCTTTCTCTCGATCTAATTAGCTATTCAGATGCACATTATGCAGGTTGCAAGATTGAAGAGAATTAATGGAATTTATCAACTATTAGGCAATAGAATGGTGTCTTGGTTTAGCAAGAAAGAAACAGACTTTCATAGCTACATTCACAGCTGAAGCTGAGTACATAGCTGCAGGGAGTTGTGCACAATTCTATATATGTAACAACTGAAGGACTATAGAATCGTTACAAAAGGTACGCTAGTCTATTGTAACAATACCAATACTACAGCTATCACTCACAACCCTATAATACACTTTAAGAATATTGAAATCAGACAACATTTCTTGAGGGATCAAGTGCAGAAGACAGGTATCTCCATCAAATACATCAATACTGAAAACAACTGGGTGTAATATTCACTAAAGCCTTGCGCAAAACTAGGTTTGTGACACTAAGAGGTGAAGTTGGTACGAGTGATCTTAATGCATAAATAATTAGACATGGAACATATGGAGTACACTACTCTACTGATCAGCGAAATCATTTTATCAGTGGAATATGTTTCTTTCAAATGAGTCAAAGTTCACATTAAAGGATACGAGAGTGGCTTAGACACCATGACCACAGCTCACGATAAGGTTCACCTTGATCATGTGAAGTAGTTCTACACCAACGCCATGGCTAAAAGTACTGAAATCCAAAGCATGGTGAACAGCACAAAGATAACCATAACTCCAAAAGTTCTTGCAGATGTTCTGGACCTACCCACCACTAGTCTGGAAAATATTGAAGAGTATAGAGAAGAAGATGAAGATCAAATTTGGAAAATCATCAAAGGATCCCAATCATCAAAGGAAAGCCTCAAAAGGCTAATACGTCTTGTTACAAGAAGGATTTGAAAACAAAGTACAACCTTCCAGCGGATATTCTCTCCAAAGTTGTAGAAGGCAGAGTAGGATCTTTTGACCGACTCACCAAGCTGAGGTACCGTTGATGACTTCAATTCATCATAGGAGAACCAACCCTCTTCAGGCAACTATTAGAGAAGGTGACACAAGCAAAGAATAAGGAATATGGAATACCCCTGAGCTATGTCTTGAGACAGTTGGACGTAGAACTGACAAATGAAAGTGAGATGCAAAACCTCAAGTTCATGGAGAAACTTTCTCTAGAAGAATCCAAGAAAAGGCAAGAAATAGCTGCAGCCAAGAAGAAGATTATGAAAGTAAAGGCGAGATTGGAACAAAAATGCACAAGAAAAAGAAAACCAAAATGAAAACAAGGAAGACTACGATAAGGACGGCAGAAGAAACCGGCTAATGGAGATAGCCAAAGTTGTTGCAAGAACCACCTCAACCATAATTGTTCCATAGAAGAAGAGGAAAGAAGTTGTTGAACCAAAAGCCACATAACAGAAGAAACTAAAGAAGGGTTGTGTGCTCATAGATCATCCTCTTTCAATTCTCATGATCGGAGGAGACAAGTGCAGCAGGTCACTGCTAAAGAACACACCCAGCTAAGTAAACCTATGGTTTCAAGCTAAGTAAACATATGGTTTCAAGCACTAAGGAAGCAGACCTGGTGTCTCAACCAGAGGAAAAGAAGATCATCATCAAGAATGAAGAGTTCAACCAAGAAGCCAGTAACACTACAACCTCAACCTCCAGCACCAAAGTTGCAAATCAAAGAAGTGAAGAAAGGTCCACTAGTAGAAGGCAAAGGAAAAGGATTATGGTGGAAGAATCATGTATCAAACCTCTATTACCTCATCAACTATTGAAAGTTGAACTTGCCCCTATATGGGAGGCTGTGAACAATCTTAACTTCACAGTAAACAGAGTACATACTTGCTCATTTGGAAATGCCAGCCAAGGAGCTCAAGGCATAGAAAGACTTAGAAAAAGAAGAGAAGTGGATGTTAAAATGGATGGAGTATTGGAGGGATCAACCGAGGAGTGCTTAAATCTAAACAGAAATGGGTCAGGAAATTGCTAAATGAGAGTAAGAAGCAATTCTAAAAGACTACTCCCACCAACTCAGAATTGGATGAATCAATCTTCAAAATGTTGGAACTCTACTTGCAAGTGGAGAACTAAGAAGAAGGTAACACCTCATGCAAGGAGCCATAATAGAAGTTTTTCATAGGCCACTGGAAACTGGAGCAATGGCCATTCTAGCAGAAGATGAATTTGCAAAGGCGTTTTCACTGACATTGCCAGCATCACAAGGCACAACAACTCACAGCACTCCTACTAAAAGGATCAACGGAGTCAGTACTCAAGTCAATTGCAGAGGAGTTAGGTGCACAACCTATAGTGCAGTCAACATATGTAGCTTAACAACTTCCAGAGATGTCTCAGCAATATTAGGGAGACTACAGAACCCTAGAAGCTCACACCACCAAATGTAGTTACGGAATCAACTTTAGAAGAAACCCATGCAGAGAAGGAAATGGAGATCTCTACCATGAGAAAACTGCAAGTTAGGCAACCCACATACACAGAGATGATAGGAATAAACGGAGATGATTGCACTCAGGGGGA
Source organism: Paulownia fortunei (assembly GCA_019321725.1). NCBI lineage: Eukaryota > Viridiplantae > Streptophyta > Magnoliopsida > Lamiales > Paulowniaceae > Paulownia > Paulownia fortunei. The sequence continues at coordinate 8,740,423 of CM033108.1, forward strand.
ACAGAGGAGGATACTGAGGTAAATGTCTCACCTATCATTAAAAATGTTTTATTTCAAACATTTTACAGGAAACAAAGACAGAACAGACAAAAGCAGATGAATCAATGCCTGACATCATCCCTCATCATTGGAACAACCAATGGAAGAAGAACGACAAACTCTAGAAGGAGCACTTAAGACGGAAGATCAACCTCCAAAGCATGAGAATGATGCAAAAACCCATCTTCAGCCTAATAGAAGCCCGCATCTACTGGAACCAATGTGCAAATGAAGATTCAAGGACAAGGATGATGAAGGATAATCACAATGATCAAGGTGGAGCAGGAGCAACAATAATACCGACTCAACTCAGCAACAAAACACCACTGCAGAATAGTTAACTCCAATAGATCACCAACCTTTAGAGCAGGACACTCACACAGTGGATGATACTCACGAGCTGAAAAGGCCACTAAAGCATAGGAGAGGACTGAAGCAAATGAACCAAAAGAACTTAGGCAAGAACACGTCTGTCAATCATCAAAAAAGGGAAAAGAGAAGGCCAACACTTGAGCTCAGGCAACTGAAGAGACTGAAGAAGACACATAACTTGATGCAGAAGAGACAAGAATCTAAGCGCAAACCAGTTGGAACAATCAAGACATAGATGAAGAACGTTTAGATCTCCATTCATTACAACTGCAATGCAACTCAAATTGGAACTTCGAACAACAGAAGACCTCAAAAGAGATGTGAGACTTGATTTTAAGTTGCTCATTGATTCGACATAGTTCACTGCTCAACTGAACGAAGTCAAATGAGCAAAAAAAACATCACAGCAAGTATATGAAACACTCTACATGCAGGCAAATGATGCCAACAAAATTCAACAAGATTTGATTGATAGATTGGAATAACAAGATCATAAGTTCACTACCATGGAACAAAGAATGCATTAGATGACGACTCAACTGTAGAAAATTCTGGATTTCCTCAACCGTGCCAGGCTAGCCTCATCGTCCCATGATGCCAAAAAGGGGAAGGAGGAAAACAACAAAGAAAACCTTATCCCTCGGCATATATTGAAAGGCTTGAAGAATTCACACAACAATAAAAAAATAAAGAAATTAGAAGAAAAGATGAAGAAAAACATAAGTAATCGAGACAAGTACTTTTGAAGACAACAGTGCAGAGGAGAAGACTTCCAAAGCAAAAGATACTGAAAATAGGTCAAAGTCTCAGTTATAAGTATAAAAAGTTTTTTGCTGTTTTCTATGATTAGTCATAAAAATAATAATAACAACTTTCTAAGTTTATATAGCATAGATTTTGGTGATGACTATGTTGAATGTCTAAGACCCCCAAAATTCATGTAATTTTCCAAGTTAATAGGAAATAGTTGTAAGAAGTATTCTCAGAGCAGAAGAGCAAAAAAGATAAGAGGAGAAGATCAGTTCAGTAGAGCAAAAGATTTGAGTAGAAAAGATCAGTTCACGGCTATGCACAACAACAGAGAACACACATAAGACCAAAGTAAAACAGGGATTCTGAGTAGAAGCAACGACTACTTCAAGGACACATCAGCAATAATCTAAGACCAGAGCAAGAGAGCTTAGCCAGGGTAAACTTCAATGGAGCAAGGACGTATGTGGATTGTCAAACAGCAGCACTCATAACTGTCAATAATACTGAGGAGCATCACAAAAATCCAAGAGAAACGGATTAAATTTATTCAAGAAAGGACAACCAATACTAGAAGGACAATGAACTAAAAATTGCACACTACCAGACATAAGGAGGGACACGTGTGCAAATGAACAAAAATATTGGGACAAGTGGGCAAACAAACAAAAAAAATTAAAGCAAAGATTACATCGGGCAAAACTTTCAGAGGTCTATAAAAAGCACCTGGAGATAAATTTGAAGAGGACGACAAACAACAACGAAAAAGGCATGCTATTATGAGCAAAGAACATTTATTTGATGAATAAAAAAATTCTAAGTCCTATATCACTCCATTGCAGTCAGCAAACTTTGAAAAAAAAAAAAAAAAAAAGTGACTGAAGTTTTTTTAGGACAAATTTTGTGCAAGTTCCTTAGAAAAATTTTGAAAATCCATAATGATGTACCGGAAAATACAACATTTTTGTTACTTGACCAACCATCAGGAGAAGCAAATACGACGGGTACACTAATCAATAAGATTGATGAATAGCAATTAATGCAAAAACAGCTAATTGGAAAACAAGAGTCATGCTTTTAATCCTCCAAGATACCAACAAATAAACTATACCATTTGATCCCTCTATCAGCCAAAAAATTGTAAGAAAATACATCATCAAGGGATTTTAGTTTACCACGAATCGATTGTCTTTCACCTTCTTTAGACCCTTTCATACTACTTGGGACCAATTATATATGTATATAAATTAAAATTTTCAAACAATACAATATTAATAATGTGAATACAATACAAGATCATATATTTAACTATCTTTACTTTAACAACATGACCTCATTTTTTAATGGGCTCAACTCGAATTTTAATTGAAAGTAAGAGAATTATAGGTATTTTGCATATAAAGATTTAAAAAGTATATCC